>JAXCGZ010021067.1:32500-85000 GCA_037179515.1 Halocaridina rubra | reverse complement strand
AGATACTCAAAACAAACAAAAAGACAAAGAAATTGAATGTTTTTTGGGGGTTTACCTCATATTTGATTCCAGCTAACCTAAGCCAAGTCTCTACTTTGAGACAATATGGACTTAGGGATGGCAAAACGGGAGTTCTCGTGAATTGGTACAAATAAACGACATCCTTTTCGAAGTCTTGCTTATGAACGGCGGGTTTGGGGGCTGGCTGTTCCTTCTTCGGCTTCGCCTCCTTCTTCTCCTCTTCCTTCTTCTCTTTATCCGATTTCTCGGCTTTGTCGTCCGTTTTTTCTTCGGTGTTCTCTGTCTCTTCTTTCTTGACTTCTTCTTTCACTTCCTCCTTCTTCTCTTCGCTCTGCTCCACGGCTTTGGTCTCGGTTTCCGTCGTCATTGTTACCTTTTTCTTCCTTTTGTCTTCTTTCTCCCTTTTTAAGGACAATTCTCGTATTGAAATTACGACCCGATAAGCAGAAAAATGACGACGAGTCTTCGTACTATTTACGACTGGTAATGGAGGTCGTTTTTAAGAGTCCCTCTACTCAATAACAATAATAAACGGAGTGAATGTTACTTATCGGTTATAATAATAATAAAAGAATAGTCATGCAGACAAAAGCGATATGTCAAAATAACAAATATTTAAGCTCTAATGTTTAAAAAAAAAGACTTAAAAAGGCGCCCGATTTTAAAGCAAAGATATACACTCCCCTTATTTAAATATATAAAAGCTCTTCTCTATTATTCAAATATATAAAACAGCTTTTTTTTTTTCTCTCGCTCACTGAATAGAGTCCGCGACCAACACTCGCAACAGCGTTACCTCTACGAAGGTTTCACTCCAACTCCTTCGGGATAAAGCTCCGAACCAGACTCTAGTAAATTTCCCTTCATATGGCAACGTCATTTTCCTTTTTTTCCCCAAGGAATTCTACTAAGCTGATATTTTTAAGGATTATCGATATTTATGATTCTATAAATAGGAATGCAACGGATTTTTTGGTTTAAACGTCATGTATGCCGTTCCATGGACCATAATAGATTTGTTTGAGAGAAATACTTATATAGTATTTTCTGTTATTTTATATTACATTAATTATTATTTTCTATCTACACATTCTCTCAATGTTCTTATTAGAAATTGTTTTAAATAATAATATGAATTCTCGTTATTTACGAAAGCTATTTTTTCTCTATTTCCTTAGCCTTCACCACAAGCAAGCTAAGGATATATAAAAATAATCCCTAAAGTAGGAAAATTTTTCTATTTCTGGCATGAGTGCCTTCGGAACCACGCCCGAGACCTCTCAGCTTCCTCCAAGCCAAGCTTGTGACGTCACGTTCCCAAGCGACCCTGTGATTGGTCAATTTACCAGTGAATTCTGCATTCTGATTGGTCTGTTGCTAGGTGAACTCTGCACTCTCATTGGTCTATTGCCCAATATTATTTTTGCACCTTTTAAAATCACATTTTAGACTTTAATTTGATCATAATATTTGATATCGGATGTCAAATAAAATATTTTGAAAAGATTTTGATATTTATCTTTATAATTCAAATCATAATTAGCTAATTTAATCCATATTTAACCATTTTTGAAAGACCGACTTTGAACTGAAGCGAATTTAGGATCCTCTCTTTAAAGCTATAAGGGTGACCAAAATGAGTTATTTGTGCATGTCTTCATACCCTCTTTTCTGATTATTTTGACCCATATATGTCCCATATACAGTTCCTTTGGAACATAGGACATAGCCGGAGGTCATATGCAAACCGTGAAGGCGGTTGGGTATTGGAAAACAATTTAATAATTCTAAGAAAGGTCACCATAATTTTCGTCTCCTCAAAACACGTATTCAAAGATCCGATTTGGGCCCGATTTCATAAACTAAAACTAGGATACCATATTGTTAGTTAGCTGGACACAAATGGATTTCATTAACGCGGTTCTGTGTATGGCTAGGATCCCTCAAGGGATCCTAGCCATACACAACCGCGTCAGACGCGTTCATGAAATCCATTTGTGTGTCCAGCTAACAATATGGTATCCTAGGTTTATGCTGTTTAAGAAATCGGATTTTAGAATGTTTACAAATATTTTTAATGCCATTCAAAAGAATGGAAGTAATTATTTCAATTAAATAGATAAAGTTATCTAGGAAAATCTAAGTAATCCCCTAGGAAAATTGGCGATTCATTCTGGTATAAACTAGACCAGTGCAAAAGGGATTATAAATTCTAGATTAATATATTTTGAATATTTGAATATAATCAGTGGGGTGAGGGAGAGAGAATCTTTTACCCTCGTATGCTCAGCATGTCGTGAGAGCCGCGGTAGCGCAGTGGTTAAAGTCCTCGACTAGGGCGTAGCTCCAGGGATCGAACCCACCGCGGGGCGTTAAGAAAGGGTATCTAGCTTTACTTCCACAGCGCAAACCTGTCTGCGTCCATCCTCATAATGAAAGATAAATGTGACAGGCAAAATGCAAGCATTTTTCTGCATGTCGTAGGAGGCTACTATGAGAGATATCCGAGGATATGAATAGAAAAATAATGTTACACTCGCATTTTCTCCGTGTCGTAATCTCTTATTTATTTACAAAAGAGTGAGGTAATGATTTAACAGTACCCTCACGAGGTCGGGGTAACAGAGGAACAGTTGTCATCAAATTTAGTTAGATGTTAGGGATATATGGTACAACAGTATCTGAAAGTATCTGGCTAGCTATGCTGGTTAAATTAAATAAATTAATAAGTTCATCAATCAGCTAAAAGATTCATCTTTCAAACAATTATTTCCTCATTCATACAGAGTCTTACAGCCGAGTGCCAATCCTGACAGCAACCCTCCCCCATGATCCGAGCTTGTGACTGACACGTGGTTGAACTGGAATCCTCCTCCCTTAATGGTTGAATGATAGGCAAACAGTTACCATAGATACAATAAGCATAATAATATTGTTGACAGGATTTCACATAAATACTCGTATTGTATGGGAATAGACTGAGTAAATACACACATGTAAAGTAACTCGTTCTCATATCTCTCTCTCTCTCTCTCTCTCTCTCTCTCTCTCTCTCACACACACACACACACACACGCACACACACACACACACACACATAGTTTGAAGCTTCGTAAGAAAACTTCTTTGCAGGGTGTAAGGAAATACTTTTTCAGTGTAAGAGTAGTTGATAATTGGAATTGGCTAAGCGAGGAGGTAGTTAAGGCTATCTCAATCCATAGTTTTAAGGACAGTTATGATAAGTATCACTAAGTATAAAATGGAACCGATCAGGAGACGGGAAGATACGAGTTTTGGGCTCTTTCCCGTAAACACAATTAGGTAATCACACACCTATTTAGTTACACACAAACATACTCTCTCTCTCTCTCTCTCTCACACACACACACACACACATTTCTAAACAAGAAGATAAAAATAAACAACTGAATGACAACCTAAAGGAATTAGATGTTAGTTCACTGCTCTCTTCTGAGAGAGACGAGATTGCTGCTTGGAATGTCCAGATTAAGGAAAACATTGAACAGTTCAGAAAAGAGTTCCAGGAGCTGAATATGGAAAATGATGCCATGAAAACGTCCTTTGCTGATGCACTAAAGGGGAATGTGGCAGTAAAAGAGGCTGTAAAGGTGGTGGCACTGGAAAACATACAAACAGTTGACTATAAAGAGACAGTAATCGAAAATATGAAAGACGTTGTGATGGAGAGGGCAAACCCACTCATCAGACAGGCACTTGATAAGGAGAAGACAGTGGTAATCTCAGGCATAAGCGAATCCCAGGAGCCAACATGGCAGGGGAGACTTGAAGAAAATAAGGCTAGGGTTGTAGACCTGATAAGAAAGCTTGGAGTAGTTTGTGGTCCTGAGGATATTGTAAACATACACCAACTAGGTAAATATTCGAGGGAAGGAAAGCCGAGACCAACAAAAGTAACCTTTGAGAGAGGGGAAACATGTAGGGAAATATTGTTGAGAAAAAAAGTCTAAAAGACCTTCAAGAATTCAAAGAAGTGTTCATTAGACGATACAGAACACAGGAAGAGATGGGAAAGATCAAAAACTTGTTGCAAGAGGCAAGAAGGTTAAATGATGAAAGAAATGAAGAACAGAAGAAAAATTTTCGTTACAGAGTTCTTCCAGACAAAGGGGAGATAAAGAAGATAATGACAGAAGATCAGGGGATGGGGCCTCATTAAGATTGTTATACACAAATGCTGATGGATTAGCTGGTAAGGCAGTAGAATTAAAAGATAGGATTCACAACAGTAAGGCAGATATAGTAGCAATTACAGAGACTAAGTTGAGTGAGGACATAAACAGTGTCACAGTTTTTCCTAAGGGCTTCAGAATACTAAGGGTTGAAAGATCTGAGAGGACTGGTGGAGGGATAGCACTGCTCATAAGTGAAAGGATTCAAGTTGAAGAAATAAACTTGGCTATAGAAAGTGAGTTCAAGGAATTTCTTGTTGCTCGCATAAATACTGGGTCAGAGAGCATTATAATAACTGTTGTATACAACCCACCAAGGAACCAAAATAGGCTTGAAGTTTATGAGGAAAGTCATATAGGTACTATTGAAGTCATAAACTCAGTTGTTAACATGGCACGGGAAAAAAAATGTAGGATTTTGATTATGGGAGATTTTAATCATAAAGAGATAGATTGGATAAATCTTGACCCACACAGTGGTGAGGACCCATTCGGGGCAAGATTCCTAGATTGCGTACAAGGGAATTTCCTACACCAACATGTACTCGAACCAACGAGGGCCAGGGGTGGGGATGAGCCATCACTACTTGATCTAGTATTCACAGATAATGTGTTGGATATTGAAAAAAATATGAGTATGAACCACCAATTGGAAAGAGTGACCACTGTGTGTTGTTGATGGAGTATATCAATGAAGATATTTTGCTTGAGAGTAGAGGCACTGAGGACATGAGGAGGAACTATCCGAAAGGAGATTACATCAAAATGAATTAGCTTTTTGCAGTTATTGACTGGAGGACCTTATTTTACAAAAAAATCTGTACAAGAAATGTATGACATCTTTTGTGAGAAATATGGGAAGATAGTAGAATGCTGCATACCTGTCACCAAAGTAGGTGTAATTCATGCCAGAGAGAAATGGTTCGATAATGAGTGTAAAAGAGCTAAGGAGTGGAGAGACAAATGCTGGAAAAGGTATAGGAAGAGAAACAAAATATATGCCTGGAAAACCTGCAAAAGAGCAAGAAATGATTACCTAAGTAAAAGAAGAGAGGCAGAGAGAGACTATGAGAGGGACATCACCAGGAAGGCTAAAGAAAATCCTAAGCTTTTCCACAGCTTTATCAGAGGAAAACTGAAGGTAAAAGAACAGGTTTTAAGGCTTAATAGCAAGCAAACAAATAAACAAACATTTATTTCCATTTTGTACAAAGGTAATAGAGCGGATGGAAGCATCACTGAAATGTATGAAGAGATCTGCAAAGAACTGAACAAGGAGTTTCAGTCAGTATTTACAGAGATAGAAGTTCATGGGCCGGTATTAGAGAACATCAACCATACAGCCACAGAGGTATGCAAAGCGCTGATGTTCATAAAGCTACAGGTCCTGATGATATATCCCCTTATGTACTTAAAAAATGCACAAAGTCAATATCAGTTGCACTAAGTATCATATTTAAAAAGTCACTGGAGTCAGGGGAGATTTCAAGATGCTGGAAAAAAGCAAACGTGATACCTATCTTCAAAAAGGGAAGGAGGGATATGGCTCTAAACTATAGACCAGTTTCCTTGACCAGCATAGTTTGCAAAGTTATGGAGAAACTACTAAGGAAACATATCTCTCTTCACTTGGAATCCTTCAACTTTTTGTCAGTGAGGCAACATGGCTTCAGAGAAGGTAGATCAACAGTAACAAACTTATTAGAATTTTATGATGAGGTAAGCCAAATCTTACAGGAAAGAGAAGGCTGGGCAGATTGCATATTCCTAGACTTCCAGAAAGCATTTGACACGGTTCCACATGGGAAACTTAGTAGGAAGCTGCAAGCAATGGCTAGAATAGGTGGAAATGTCTTGGAATGTATAAAAGCTTACTTATAAGGAAGGGAACAGAGGGTTAGAGTAAGACACTCAGTGTAAGGTAATGAGAATGGGTACAATTGCAAGAAGACCCATGCTTGACTACTCGGTGGCTGGAGTACAACTTCAAGAGACAGAAAATGAGAGAGATCTAGCAGTAAACATACTGGCAGATTTGTCTATAGAAATACATATAAATGGCATAGTATGGGCAGCATATGCATTCTTATCAAATGTAAGGGTAGCCTTCATGCAATGGACAAGGAAATGTTCAGAAATATTTATGTAACCAATGTGAGGCCAAAACTTGAATATGCAGGCCCATTTTGGAATCCGCACTTGAAAAAGCACATAACTAAGCTTGAAAAATTCAAAGACATGCCACGGAACTGATGCCAGAAATACGCAATCTCAGTTATGATGAGAGGCTGAGGGAATTAGGCTTACCATCACTCGAAGCTAGAAGATTGAGGGGGATATGGTGACAGTCTTTAAATTCCTTCATAGTTATGATAGAGTGGATAGGGATCGATATTTTGATATGGCTGGCTCTAGAACTAGAGGTCATAGATCTTCCTGAAGTTCTCTACCATTGTTCACGTTTCTTCATATTCATGAATGAATTTTCAGACTCTGGTAGGCCATTTACATATACAAGGAACAAAAGTGGCCCTAAAACCGAACCCTGTGGAACTCCACTACTAACTCTTCTCCATTCAGACACTGAGTGTCTTGCTCTAACCCTCTGTTCCCTTCCTTCTAAGTAAGTTTGTATCCATTCCAAGATATTTCCACCTATTCTAGCCATTGCTTGCAGCTTCCTAATAACTCTCCCGTGTGGAACAGTGTCAAATACTTTTTGGAAGTTTAGGAATATGAAATCTGTCCAGCCCTCTTTCCTGTAAGTGATTACCTACTTGTGATTACCTAATTGTGCTTACGGGAAAGAACCCAAAGCTCGTATCATCCCGTCTCCTGATCGGTTCCATTTTGTACTTAGTAATACTTATCACACCTTTCCTTAAAACTATGGATTGAGTTAGCATTAACTACCTCCTCGCTTAGTAAATTCCAATTATCAACTACTCTTACACTGAAAAAGTATTTCCTTACATCCTGCAGAGAAGTTTTCTTACGAAACTTCAAACTATGACCTCTAGTTCTAGAGCCAACCATATCAAAATATCGATCCCTATCCACTCTATCATAACCATGAATGTGTGTGTATATATATATATATATATATATATATATATATATATATATATATATATATATATATATATATATATATATATATATATATATATATATATATATATCACATACACATACACTGGGGAGATTCCAAGATGCTGGAAACAAGTGAATGTGGTACCTATCTTCAATAAGAGAAGGAGAGATATAACTCTAAACAACTTGGAATCCTTCTTAATAGAATTTTATGATGAGGTAAGCTGGATATTACAGGAAAAAGAATGCTGGGTGGATTTCATATTCCAAGATTTTCAAAAGATATTTGATACGATCCTACACGGGAGACCTAATAAGAAGCTGGAAGTATAATGTCTTGGAATGGATAAAGGCTTACTTAAAAGGATGGGAACAAAGGATTAGAATACGACACTTTGTGTCTGAATGGAGAAGTGTTAGTAGTGGTGTTTCACTGGGCTCAGTTTTAAGGCTACTTTTGTTCCTTGTATATGTAAATGACTTACCAGAGTCTGTAAATTCATTCATAAATATGTTTGCAGATGATGCAAAGATTGTGAAGAAAGTAAGAAACGTGAACAATGTTAGAGAACTTCAGAAAGATCTAAATAGTCTGCATGAGTGGTCAGAAAAGTGGCTAATGAAATTCAATACTTCAAAATGTTGATAAAACCCTTTAGGATTTTCTTTAGCTTCTCCTGCTATTCTAACTTCGTATTTTCTTTTCGACTCTCTAACTATCTTTTTAACTTCCCTGTTTAACTGTAAATATTGCTGCCTCACATGCTCTTCACCTCTTTTTAGTTTCCTGTATATTCCTCTTTTGATACCTATAAGATTCTTTATTCTATTGTTCTTCCATTTAGGGTCATTTTTTCTTGATCTGTAATGTTTCATGGGAATATAGTCTCTCTGACTATTCTTAAGAGTCATGACAAAATTGTTATATTCCTCATCCAAATTTATATTAACTGACGGACTGCTGTTCTTTCCTGTGGGAGAATTTAATGTATTGATCTTATCTTGTGATAATCCTTGGCATGTGGTACTCAAATTTCGGGGTAATCCGCTACCTGCGACCTGACCTGCTGGATTAACTACCCACATCTGTACCCCAGAAATCCCTTCCCATACCTCATTAGATAATTTAGTTTTTAAGCCCTCAAAATCTCCTGCTCTAAAGTTTGGAACAATATTCTTATTTTCCTTTATAGTTTCCTTGAAAATCATGTTAAATCTAATGGAATCATGGTCACTGTTGCCCAATTTTTCACCAACTTCTAAATTTGTAACCATATTCTCTCTATTACTAAGAACTAAATCTAGTGTATTCACCCCCCGTGTTGCTTCATGTACATGCTGAGAAAGGAAATTGTCTTCTACTACTTCCAAAAACTCCTTAGAGCTACTATCACCTGTTATGGTTTCCCAGTTAATATGTCTAAAATTAAAATCGCCTACAATGCAAACTCTATTTGACCTGGTCACTTTAGAAATTTCATCGTATATAACTTGCGACTCTATATTATCTAGATCAGGTGGTCTGTAGACTACTCCTACAACTAGACTTTCTATATTATTTTTAATTTCAACCCATAAGGTTTCTGAATTTAGATTTGTCTTAATTCCAGACTTAATGCACCTTCTGAGGCTATCTTTAATATACATAATTACCCCTCCCCCTCTTCTATCTGCACTACGATCAGCATTATAAAGTTTATATCCTGTAATTATGTACTCAGCTTTAAGGTGTTTGCTTTCTAAATTAATCCAACTTTCACTAATGCATATTATATCCGGTCTCTCACTACATACTATGGCTCTCAGTTCTTCTATCTTGTTACCTAAACTACGGCTATTTGTATAATATACTTTTAAACTTTCTCCAGCCCCAACCTTCTTGTGGTTACTCCCCCTGTTAATATTTGTTCTATGTAACAAATGGTTCTTATCCTTAGACTCCCAGTTATTTGACCCACTATTTACTGAACCCTTACTGACTAATTTCTCTGCACAAGTATTATTTATTTCATTATTTGTGTCTAACAAAAACCCCCTACCTCTCTGTCTATCATACCAGCCAATACCGAGACACCTGAATTAGAAAGATGCACTCCATCCCTTGCATACATATGCTTACGGCTAGTGAAGTGATCCCACCCGTCTATAAAACCTATATTATTCTCCCGACAGAAGACTTTCATCCTAGCATTTACTCTTATAGCTCGAGACCACCACTCTGAACTTTGGCTAAGCCTAGGGAGAATACCACACATCACAGGAACTGCACCCCTTTTCCTGATCTTATCCAGGGCTTGTCTATACAACCAAATCAGCTCTTCGCTTCTACCATCCTGCACGTCGTTTCCCCCAGCTATCAAACAAACAACATCTTTTTTCTCAATCCAGCTATTTATTGACTCACCCACCTTCTTCATACCTGCTCCAGGGAAAAAATATTTTCCTCTAACTCTATGCTTGAGTTTCCTGTCTACATATCTGCATAGTGAATCCCCTACAATTACCAAAGAACGAGACTTATCCGGAGGATGGGTTACTGTAAGGTAATGAGAATGGGTACAAGTGCAAGAAGGCCCAAGCTTGACTACTCGGTGGCTGGAGTACAACTTCAAGAGACAGAAAATGAGAGAGATCTAGGAGTAAACATACTGGCAGATTTGTCTCCAGAAATACATATAAATGGCGTAGTAAGGGCAGCATATGCATTCTTATCAAATGTAAGGGTAGCCTTCAGGCACATGGACAAGGAAATGTTCAGAAATATTTATGTAACCTATGTGAGGCCAAAACTCGAATATGCAGCCCCCTTTTGGAATCCGCACTTGAAAAAGCACATAGCTAAGCTTGAAAAAGTTCAAAGACATGCCATGAAACTGGTGCCAGAAATACGCAATCTCGGTTATGATGAGAGGCTGAGGGAATTAGACTTGCCATCACTCGAAGCTAGAAGAGTAAGGGGGGATATGGTGACAGTCTTTAAATTCCTTCATGGTTATGATAGAGTGGATAGGGATCGATATTTCGATATGGCTGGCTCTAGAACTAGAGGTCATAATTTGAAGCTTCGTAAGAAAACTTGTTTGCAGGATGTAAGGAAATAATTTTTCAGTGTAAGAGTAGTTGATAATTGGAATTCGCTAAGCGAGGAGGTAGTTAATGCTATCTCAATCCATAGTTTTAAGGACAGGTACGATAAGTATCACTAAGTCTAAAAATGGAACCGATGAGGAGACGGGAAGATACGAGCTTTGGGCTCTTTCCCGTAAACACAATTAGGTAATCACAATTAGGTAATCACTTACCTAGGCTCTTGACCTGAGAGCTTTTCCCACTTCCAAATCTACGATCACTAGTACACCTATCTGACTCTATGGGTCCTGAAGAATTACTGCCGCCACTGTCACCTTCATCTCTAAGTGAACTAAATGAATTAGCAACTTGTAGTCTAAAAGTATCATTTTTCTTGGAATCAGCACTTGAAAAAGCACATAGCTAAGCTTGAAAAAGTTCATAGACATGCCACGAAACTGGTGCCAGAAATACGCAATCTCAGTTATGATGAGAGGCCGAGAGAATTAGACTTAACATCACTCGAAGCTAGAAGAGTGAGGGGGGATATGGTGACAGTCTTTAAATTCCTTCATGGTTATGATAGTGTGGATAGGGATCGATATTTTGATATGGCTGGCTCTAGAACTAGAGGTCATAGTTTGAAGCTTCGTAAGAAAACTTCTTCGCAGGATGTAAGGAAATACTTTTTCAGTGTAAGAGTAGTTGATAATTGGAATTGGCTAAGCGAGGAGGTAGTTAATGCTATCTCAATCCATAGTTTTAAGGACAGGTATGATAAGTATCACTAAGTCTAAAATGGAACCGATGAGGAGACGGGAAGATACGAGCTTTGGGCTCTTTCCCGTAAACACAATTAGGTAATCACACACACACACACACACACACACACACACACACACACATATATATATATATATATATATATATATATATATATATATATATATATATATATATATATATATATATATATATATATATATATATTTCTCTCTCACAAACACACACACACACGTATAACAAGATGCACATATATTCTCTCTCTCTATATATCTCTCTATTTCTCTTTCTCTATTTATATACACTGATACAATTGCACACAGATATTCTCTCTCTCTCCTCTCTCTCTCTCTCTCTCTCTCTCTCTATCTATCTATCTATCTATCTATCTATCTATCTATTTCTGTCTATTATACACACAGATTCTCTCTCTCTCTCTCTCTCTCTCTCTCTCTCTCTCTCTCTCTCTCTCTCTCTCTCTGATAATTTTGCTTGCGAGGGAAAATAATCAGCATTATTGACCTAAGGGAGGCTTGATCCCGCTACCACCACCTCCATACCACCAAGGCTCCTATCTACACCCCAATTCCAGCTCTCCAATCCCGCCTTCACCTATCTAACCCCCATTCCACCTGTCCCTCCTCCCCCCTGCCACCTGTATTGGAGGTAACTGAGTGCATTATTGGTGCAAAATGGACGTGAGTTCGTACGTTCGTATTGGAGTGTTCGAGGCATATGAGAAAACATATCAAGTGATACATAGGAGTAGCCTATGGTGGACTGGTTGACTCTTCTTCTACTACTACTACTACCTACTACTATTACTACTACTACTGGTAGTAGTAGAAGTAGTAGTACTAGCTGTCGTTGTTGTTGCTCTTGTTATTGTTGTCGTTATTTTTGTTGTAACAGTTTTTATGCTGAAGTTATTGTTGTTGTTGCTGTTATTATTATTATAGAAGTTTAAGTTTAAGTTGTTGTTATTGTTGATGTTGTTGTCATTGTTGCTGTTGCTATTTACCAAATCAGTAAAACTGAGATGTAAGGAAATACTTTTTCAGTGTAAGAGTAGTTGATAATTGGAATTGGCTAAGCGAGGAGGTAGTTAATGCTATCTCAATCCATAGTTTTAAGGACAGGTACGATAAGTATCACTAAGTCTAAAATGGAACCGATCAGGAGACGGGAAGATACGAGCTTTGGGCTCTTTCCCGTAAACACAATTAGGTAATCACAATTAGGTAATCACAGAGAGAGAGAGAGAGAGAGAGAGAGAGAGAGAGAGGTTGCAAGCAGTGTAGATTTCATCAATTATTGTACTCCATGACCCTGTCTCGGTATATGTATGTATGTATGTATGTATGTACCTTTATCAATCACATTATATATTTGTACTTCACAAAAAAAAAAAACACTAAGCTGTATGATACTAATCTCTCTCTCTCTCTCTCTCTCTCTCTCTCTCTCTCTCTCTCTCTCTCTCTCTCTCTCTCTCTCTCTTATTGTTGCATGTCTACACAAGCAAAGACCTGCAAAAATAGTCACTGCGGATATAATAAAAAACCGCAGTCTCTCTCTCTCTCTCTCTCTCCTCTCTCTCTCTCTCTCTCTCTCTCTCTCTCTCTCTCTCTCTCTCTCTCGTTTCATATTGCTATTGAAAAATTATTATAAAATTAAATAAACAATCTCTCTCTCTCTCTCTCTCTCTCTCTCTCTCTCTCTCTCTCTCTCTCTCTCTCTCTCTCTCACTGGTTTCATATTGCTATAGAAATATTAGTATATAATTAAATAAACAATCCCTATCTATCTGTCTATCTGTCTGTCTATCTATCTATCTATTTATCTATCTATCGTAAATATTGATATCCTCAGTCAAGAGTAATACAAAATATTGAGTATGAAGGTAGTAGTATTAGGTGTGCTTCCCCTTTCCCGTGTCAGTCGATCTATCTAGGAGAAATGAAGATTATATATTTTTTCACGCAATGTTGTTATATGCGCGTATGAACGAGCGCATATAGTAATATACATACATACATACATACATACATACATACATACAGAAACCACTCCATGACGCATGTTGATCGATGTTAATATGAACATTAAATTTTATGACATTATCCACAGTATGAAATCCAGGTTAATTGTACCATTGGTGGGTGGTTCTACCTGCGTACCGTATGTAGGTTATATAGGCATTCTCTGGCCCATGGAGGTACAGCACGGTACAGTGAGTTACAGTACTATGATGTACAGTAACAGGTGACGCACACAGTAATTTGTGTTTTCATTCTTTGCATAACGATAGAATAACAGTCATTATTATTATTATTATTATTATTATTATTATTATTATTATTATTATTATTATTATTATCATAATTGCTAGTTTTATTATTATTATTATTATTATTATTATTATTATTATTATTATTATTGTTATTATTATTATTATTATTATTATTATTATTATTATTATTATTATTATTATTATTATTGCTAGTTTTATTGTTATTATTATTATTATTATTATTATTATTATTATTATTATTATTATTATTATTATTATTATAATTATTATTGATTATTATTATTATTATTATTATTATTATTATTATTATTATTATTATTATTATTATTATTATTATTATTATTATTGCTATTTTTATTATTATTATTATTATTATTATTATTATTATTATTATTATTATTATTATTATTATTATTATTATTATTATTATTATCTGACAGGCAGATCTGGAGACAGCTAATTATACATCTTTAACCATATTTACTTTTCTTTCTTTCGTTTTAAGGCTACACACACAGATACACTTTCATACACACTCACACACACACATACACATACTTCCGTCTAGTCTAGACTATGAGAAATGCAGTCACGTGACTTGCAATTCTTCAATGGCTATTTTCAACCACAAATAAACCTAATTGGTGATTTTTACTTAAATACATATACATGGCCCCATTCCCCTTGTAAGAGGGGTGACTGAGCCAAGAAACACTCTTTCACCACGATTCACACATGCCTCAACTACTCCTCTAAGCTGCTTGGGGATAAAGGGTTACCACATATCCCCCCTTACCAATCTGCTTGGGTCATCCACAAGGTAGGCAGGCAAGGATATGTTATAGTGAGGCTCAACAGCCACTCGTGGTTTACCCTCACCGCTTCATCATATGGCAACTCCCCTTACACCCTCCCATTACAGTTTGCTGAGCTAGCAGGTGCGAAAAATCCTTTTGGCCTTCATCACCTATGCACAATCTTCCTCCAATCAATTCTGTCTCTTGCATGCTCTCCTTTCTGCTCCACTGACATTACACAAGCATCCAAAGTCCTCTTCATACCATCCATCAATCTTATTCTAGGTCCTTCTCTTGGGCTAACCCCAACCATTTTTGCACTCCACACTCTCTTCTCTATTCTTTCAACACTCATCATTTCCATGTATTCAAACCAACTCAGCACTCTCTGATCTAACCTATCCAACAGTTTTGTTTCAATACCAATTCTCTGCCTGATGTCCTAATTTTTCACTCTATCTGTTCTAGATACACCTGTCATACTTCTCAAACACCTCATCTCCATTACATTCAACTTATTTTTTCATACTCTCCTGCATTCCAAGTCTCTGCTCCATGCAATGCTGTCAGCACAATCACACCTTCATATATCCTTCTCTTTGCATTCATTCACAAATATCTATTTATCATCACATTTTTCAATCCACCCAGACATTTACTTGCTTCATTCACTTATAACTTACCTCCGCATCCACTCGTCCTTTCCTTGATGCATGCAACTCCAGATACTATAAACTTTCAGCGTCTTCAAGCAACTCCCCACTCACTCCTACATTTAATCTACCAACATTAACACCCCTTGTGCATCTCATTACTATACTTTTACCAACATTCACTCGCAACTTCCTTCTTTCACGCACCCTAACAAATTCAGTCACCAAACAATTCAGTTCATTTTCTGTATCAGCCACCAGTGCTATGTCCTCTGTGAATAGCAGTTGATCCAAGTTCCACAACCATCCATACTCACCCAATAATTCCAAGCCTCTGTCTATAACTCTCTCAATTACTTTCCTTACCACTACATCCATACACACATTAAACAACCACGGTAACATTACACAACCTTGATGTAGTTTTACACTCACCTCAAACCAATCGCTCATACCATTCCCGACTCTCACACATGTCCTACTATTCATATAAAAATTCTTCACTGCATTCAACAAACTTTCACTTATTCCATACAGTCGCAACACACTCCAAAACTCCTCTCTATCTACCCTGTTGTACACTTTCTCTAAGTCCATAATAGCCCAAAAAGTGTCTCTGCATTTCTTCAAGAACTTCTCAAATACCTGTCTTACCACAAACACCTGATCCACACATCCAGATCCTCTCCTGAACCCACACAGTTCTTCCCCAATCAATCTCTTGGTACCTTTCCTAGCTCTCAATTAATACCCTTTTATATACCTTACCAACTGCAATCAACAAACTAAGTCCTCTAAAACTACTACACTCATACTTATCTCCTTTCCCTTTATAAAGTGGAACTACACATGCACTCCTCCAATCAACTGGGGCACACCTTTCTCTAAAACATACATTCAACAACCTAAGCATCCATTCCACTAATGCCTCCCCACCTATTGAGATGCATTCAACATGACACCAATCTAACCCTGGTGCTTTACCTGCTTTTACTGCTCTCATTGCCAAGTGTACCTACTCTTTTGATATTTCTCTATCAATTTCATCACCCAACATCGGCATTCTACATTCATTCCTACAGTCACAATCTCGGCCTCTCTATCATCTTCATTATTAAACAGTTCCTTGAAATACTCAGCCCGTCTCTCTCTCTCACCTTTATTTTGTATGATAGTAATTGCCCATTTGCACCTTTCACCCTCTCCTCCCTACCAGGCTCACCTTTATGCACTTTTTCCACTTCCTTCTAAAACATCTTTTTATTTCTTTCAAAATTCTCAGACAAACTCTTACCCAACTTTACATCTGCTTCTCTCTTTGACTCCCTCACTATGTGCTCCACTAACCTCATATGCCTCAGCAATACCTATCTGCAACCATACCTTAAATGCCTGCTTCTTTTCAGCCACTACTGCACTCACCTCCTTATGCCACCATTCACTACTTTTCCTTTTACTTCCACCTGCTACTCTCCTTCCACACACTGCCTCTGCACGCTTCATTACTGCCTCCTTGAAACAACTCCATTCTTCTTCTGTTCCCTCCTCCACTTTCTCTTTTACTACATTCCACATATTCCTCAGACTAGCCTTATACTCACAGTCATTCTATTTTTTATTCAGTTCTATTACTCTTAGCACCTCTCTTCCTCTCTTGCTTCTCCCCTTTCTCCATTTTTCTCCCACTCTCACTCTACTTTCTACTAAATAATGATCAGATATTCCACCATTAGCTCCACTCTGTACATTCCCATCCAATACTCTGCCAAACCACATAATGTCCACCACAATATAATCCATTAAAGCTCTTCCCACTACTCTTCCATTATCTACTCTGAACCAAGCATATTTGTGCAAATCCTTCTTTTTAAATACAGTATTAGCAATCAACATCTCTCTCTCAATACACATTTCTATCATTTTCTCTCCACTCATTCCTACCAGGTACTCCATATTTCCCAATTACACCATCTGCTGGCTCATTCCCTACTCTAGCATTCATATCTACCATTAACATTACATTAATATTCATTCCCAAGTCTTCCACTCACTTGTTCAATTTCATCAAAATTCTCCTCTTTCTTCCTAATTTCTTTCACTGTCAAGGCCATATGCATTCACAAACGAGTAAACCTAGCATCACGGTCTCATTTTAGACACTACTCTTTGAGATGATACTTCCTTCCATTCCACCACATACCTACTCGTCTCTTCACTTACCAATACAGCCACTCCCTCTCCTCCTCTCCCTATCTCAACTCTAGACACCCTACCTACCACACTCCCAACTGTCGCCTCACCATTCCCTTTTATCTTAGTTTTGCACAATGCAAGTACATCCATTTTTCTCTCCACAAACATACTCCCTCTCACCTCCCTCTTACTTTCACTTACACCACAACCATGCATATTCAGAGACCCAATTACTAGGGTTCTGGCTGGATCTCTTTTGCCAGAATACCCTTGCATTTCTTGGCCACTCATAGGATAAAAAATACAGAGGGAGGATTTCCAGTTCCCTCACTCTGCCCCAATTAGTTGACTTTTGCGATATGCAGTGGAACACGGAGGAAGTATTCTATCCCACTTATTCAACTGTAGTATAGTATTACTTCTATAGCTATACTTATTTATTAGCATGCGAGGTTAAAATGGACAAATGAGAATTAACTCTACACTTAATTTATTTAGTACTACACGTATCTTTCGACTCAATGCTCCCCATCCCCTTAAGGTAAAATCTAAGATCTTATTTGTATCCTTCTCACCTTCTTACTGGGAACTCTCCTCTCTAACTGCTTCTTACTTCCTTGTACGACCAAGATGGCATGGCCTGGTAGGCTTGGACAGTCTCAACCAATAGGCTTCTAGAGAAAAGGAGGTGCCCGCCCATTTCATGTAGTGTTAAAAGGCCAATCGGATACAAGGAGGGCCTATATGTGTATTTCCACAAATGCATGTGGATACGTACATGTAGATATTGGTTTTTCGCTCTAGTGGGAACGCCTTGAACTGTGTGACAATTTTGACCTCTATCGGCAACTGGCGCTGATGTGTTAGAGGCCTATGGGATGAATCATAAATCTCTTGTCATTTCTCTGTAAATACACATCCTGGTCAGGAAACCAACACTGGAAAATATCAATTACGCCACTTGAACACCCCTGACACCACGTGGGCTATGTTCTATAATACTTTTAAATTAAAATTTCTATGCGACACTCCCCACTACCACCCTGAAATGCCCCATTTCAAATGAAGCATTATACATTTTAGAAAGTGTTATACCTGTTAACTATAATTATTTATAAAATAAGGGGCAGAATTATCTAATCTGATGACTTAAGACATACAATTTCATATAATTATCTAATCAAATTACTTCTCAAAATTTCACTATGCTCCTTAATGCTTACTAAAGTTTCCTGAAAGAAATTCCATTGTCAAGGGACTTAATATATATAGAACACGTGATTTCTGAAAAGACAAACTAAAGAAGAAATATGTTTCTTACAATAAGCATTCTAATTAAAGAAAACTGAAAATTAAGTATTTACATATACAATATAGAGCTACTAATCAGTGTCAAAATTATTTAAAAAGAAACTAATTATAAATGGTTATAATACCCAATTAATGCAATATACAGTTGGAAAGTGACATTTATATCTATGAAAAATCATCAATAATTTTTTTTTTTTATCATAGTACTAAATCAAAGTACAAGCACTGTTGATGAATGACAACTATTCATTAATGGCATTTAATATATAAAACTTAGGGTACATAGTTTCTCACATATCTATATATTACTTCTAGGGGTGGCATTGAGGCTTTCTTAACTTAAACCTTAAAAGCTAAAGACACAACAATATATTTTTATGTTCCTGTGTGATGTCCATCGAAAATTTTCAAAGACAGTGGGGATTTTTTCTTTCCCCTGGTCTTATTTTACTCTGTTCATGTTTTGGGTAGCTGAAAAGAAGTTATTACCCTTTGGGACATGTCTCTCTCTCTCTGTCATTGAACTTTTTATTTATAGGGATTTTTCATCTCCCTTTTTCATTCCTACCCTCCCCTTTGTCCTCATTATTGCTAGGTCTTGGGCTCATTCCCACACCTGATTCCGTCATCCCTTCACCTCTCCGCTGTGAGATAGGTCCTGGTTGTAACCCCATACCGCGAATTCTGTTTCTGGGGACCGGCCGGACAACAGGAAGGCACTGATATATCTGCCATGAGCCTCTCCCGTCCGCGTTTTACGAATCTCGGGGTGGTCCTAGGACCATACTGCCTCTCACGTCACTTATCCCCTGGAGGTGGATCTCACATCCAGCTGAAAATCTGCAATATTGTACATAGCCTGGAGTAGATTCATAGGGCCGGAATATAGGGCCTAATGTCGCTATTACAAATGCAAGAAAGAATAGATATCACCTCTGCGTACAAACAATGGCCATATGTAAGCATTCAAAGGGTATACTTCGCCTCCCCTGCATCTGCAGGCTCTTGCAATCTCTTGCTTTCCCCTCTTGGTAAATCTGACCACTCCATGATCTCTGTCTCTTCCATTTTCGCTCCCCCTCCACCAATCCCTCCTACTCAACGCCGCCTTTGGCACTTCAAGCGAACTCAATATGAAAATTTGCGTAACTTTCTCTTTGACTTTCCATGGGATGACTACTGCTTTCGGTCCCGCAGCCCTGATCGGGTAGCTGTAAAAGTTGCCGAGATCATGACCGCGGGAGTGGAGGCGTACATCCCCTCTTCTACAAAAACTTTCTCTCCCCCTAAACCTTGGTTTGACCGTGCCTGCTCCATGGCTATCCAGGCTAGGAATCAGGCTCACCGATCTTACCAAGCCTCTCCTTCCGATTTAACTCGCTCTGCTTTTATTATAGCTAGGAATCGCTGTACAGCTCAGATTCGAAGGTCTAAGACTTCCTTTATAAGAAGGAAAGTTGATGACCTTAACTCCTCTCCCACTGACAAATGCTTCTGGTCCTTAGCCAAAAACCTCTCCAAAAACTTCTGTATCTCAAGCTTTCCCCCTCTCATTCGTTCTGATGGTTCTATAGCTTGCTCTCCCACTGACAAAGCCACTCTCTTTGGCTCTCATTTTTCTGCCAACTCTTCTATCAACGATTCCAGCACACCTGTTCCTCAGTCTTTTCCCCTCTCTAACCCTATGCCCTCCCTTATCCTTTCTTCACGCAAAGTTCATAAGGTTCTTCGCTCTCTAAAGACAAACAAGGCATCTGGTCCCGATGGTATCCCTGCAAGGTTCCTTAAGGAATTTGCAGATGAACTGGCTCCCGTGCTTTGCTGTCTTTTTCGCCTCACTCTGTCAACCAGTATCTATCCTTCATCTTGGAAGCATGCTCTAGTTCAACCTGTTCCTAAGAAGGGTGACCGCTCTATTCCTTCTAACTACCGACCTATTGCTCTAGCCTCCTCTATTGCTAAAGTTTTCGAAACTTTGCTCAATGCTCACTTCTTGAAATGCCTGGAATCTAACTCACTTATCTCCGATCACCAGTATGGCTTCCGCAAGGCAAGATCCACTGGTGATCTCCTGTCCTATCTTACTCATGTATGGTCATGTTCTCTGAGGAACTATGGGGAATCCTTTGTCGTCGCCCTTGATATCTCTAAGGCTTTTGACAGAGTCTGGCACAAGGCTCTGTTGGCCAAACTCCCTGCCTACGGCTTTACCCCTTCTTTCTGTTCTCTGATTTCCAGTTTTCTTACTGACCGTTCTATATCTGTAGTTGTTGATGGCGCGACATCTAGCCCTTTCTCTGTGTCCAGTGGTGTTCCACAGGGCTCTGTTCTTTCACCTTCTCTCTTCCTTCTCTTCATCAATGATCTTCTACAGTCCCCATCTTCCTCTCTTCTTCATGCCTTTGCCGATGACTCTACCCTTCACTTTTCCTCTGCCTTTTCTTCACAACCTTCATCTGTTACTCGTAATCAATCTCGTGTCACTCTTTCTTCTACTCTTAACTCCGATTTGCAGGGAGTATCTGAATGGGGCACTCAAAATTTAGTTAAATTCAATGCCTCCAAGACACAGTTTCTGGCTATCTCTTTATCTTCTTCTCCTCCAGATAACCCTATTGTCTTCGAAACTAATGAAATTTACCCTCTTAACTCTATCAATATATTAGGAATCCACATAGCCTCTAACTTGTCTTGGAGGAATCACATAATCCAAATTTCTAAATCTTCATCCAAAAAATTGGGGGTTTTGTTTCATTTTTGTTATTACTTTTCCTCATTGCAGTTACTTAAAATTTACAAAGGTCTTATCCGCCCCTGCTTAGAATACTGCTCACACATCTGGGGTGCTTCTTCCTTTACTTATCTTCTTGATAGGGTTCAATCTAAGACAGTCAGACTTATTAATGATCCTTCTCTTACTTCTAACTTGGATTTTCTCTCTCTTCGCCGTAAGGTATCTTCCCTTTCGCTTTTCTATTGCTACTACTTCCATCGCTGCTCTGATGAGTTGGCGAGTTGCATCCCTCCTCCACTGCCGAGGCCGCGTAACACTCGCCAAGCGGCCTCATCTCACAGGTACTGTGTGGAGATTTGTAGCTCGCGGATTGGTCGGTGCAGCGACTGCTTCTTCCCATCTACCTCCAGACTCTGGAACTCTCTTCCTCCTTCTGTCTTTCCTAGTTCTTATGACCTTTCATCCTTCAAAAAGCAGATCTATCGTCATCTCAGAGCCTAGTCCTCCATATCTCTGGGTCCTCTTTACTTTGACTGTTTTTTCTGTCTGTCGTTTTCCTTTGTGTGACATTACCTCATCTTTGCCTTGCCCTTAACTTTTTCTTTTCCTTCGTCTTGGTATTTTCTCGTGCCCGGGCCTTTGTCGATGAGGGCAGTTTCTGCCTGTCCCGGTGTCACACTCTTAAAAAAAAAAAAAAAAAGGGATTGGTATGTGAAAAAAAATTAAAATCGCATGTCGGGGCTGTCTGGAAATAGGGTAGTAATGTAAGTATGTGTAGACACCATTAGGTCATTATTCCAAGATACTTAGGATGTAGCTGAGTAACTGATACATAACATTAGTATACTAGGTCAGGTTTTACGTCACGAACTCCCTTTTCTACCAAGGGCTAGGACGGTTGCCTTCTTGCGATGGACTAGTTTTGGCAGATGTAATCCTTACCCTGAGTGCATGCCCTTGCTAACCTCAGACCGTGACGGGGCGCGAACCCTCGACCTGACGCCTCAGAGTCGCGGAAACTACAGCTGGAGCCACGGTGACTACACATAACATTAGTATACTATAGATATCAAAAAGAAAAGTCATGAAATGCTGAGAACAGCCACTAAAGAAATACTCTTATTAACAGAGACTACAGTTACATAAAAGCATGAATTCAAAATAAAAATACAAATCATTTGGTTACTACTGATAGCATTACGAAAATAATAACTAGCAGAAGGGCCATGGAGTGATAGCAACAATAACAGCCAACGTAATAATAATAACAATAATAATAATGATCATAATAATAAAAGCAAAAATAGAAATAATAATACTAAATTAGGAATAACAGTAAATATACAAATGATACTGGCATTTTGAGGCAAGAACAGAATTACATACTTATATTTCATAATAATGCTCATTTTAAACTAATTTCTTTTGGTCAGTTTCTTTTACTATTCGAATTCCTGCTGTCATAATATATATAGCAGCATAGTCACCAACCTTCTCGTTGCTCAGTTTGTCAGTGGGAGGTTATCTATTTTCCAAGACAGTTGTAATATGTGGCAGAATAACTCTAATAATTATTCAATTACAATTTTGTCTTATCAGTATTTATGAAATATCAGCATGCAAAAACTCGTCTGATATAATAAAACTAGGGTATAATTATCATCTAGCAAGTTTGCAAAGGAATTAAAAATAAATCAATATTCATAATACTCTGGCAACATACAGAAACAACATCCTTCAGGTACGGAAGGGGTAAAAGACGAGAGAGAGAGAGAGAGAGAGAGAGAGAGAGAGAGAGAGAGAGAGAGAGAGAGAGAGAGAGAGAGAGAGAGAGAGAGAGAGAGAGAGAGAGAGAGAGAGAGAATTTGAGTCAACTTATTTTCTTCAAAAAGGAAACGTATATTTTTCATAAGAACATAAGAATATAAGAATAGAGGACACTGCAACATGCCTACTGGCACACACGAGGCAGCTCCATTTTTGAATTGTATTTTCAGCATGTCTAACCTATTCTATTCTACTCTACTTATTTATTCTATTTTTCTTTTTATGATTTTTCTAATAAGCACTAACCTATTCATACCCACCCTACCTCTGTCATATGTCTATCTAATCTACATTTGAAGGTGTCTAAGGTATTGGCATTTACTATCATACTAGGAAGCTTGTTCCATGCATCAGCTACTCTATTACCAAAGCAATTTTTACCAATTTCCCTTCTGAACCTAAATTTATCAAGCTTAAATCCATTATTACGAGTTCTGGTCTGATCATGAATTTTTAAAACTTTATTAATATCTCCCTTGTTAATCCCTTTAAACCATTTATACACTTCAATCATATCCCCCCTAGCTCTTCGCCTCTCTAGAGAATGTAGATTAAGTTTTTTTAATCTGTCCTCATATGGTAGATTTCTGATATTGTGTATCATCTTGGTCATTCTTCGCTGCACTCTCTCCAAGGATTCAATTTCCATTCTATAATAGGGTGACCAGAATTGCACAGCATAATCTAAATGGGGCCTAACTAATGCAAGATAGAGCTGCAAAATAACTTTTTCCGTCCTATTGCTAACGCTTCTTGAGATAAATCCTAAAATTCTGTTTGCTTTATTTCTGACTGCTGTGCATTGCTCTCTTGGCTTAAGACTACTACTCACAAGAACTCCCAAATCCCTTTCACACTGAGAACTCATGATTTCATGGTTATTTAGCTTATAACTAGTATTGTCTTTTATAGTACCCATTTTAACTACTTTACATATTTCAACATTAAATTCCCTTTGCCATTTGTCTGACCATTCAGATAATCTATTTAGATCTTCCTGTAAAGCATGAATGTCTTCTTTTCCATTTATAGTTCTACCTATTTTAGTGTCGCCTGCGAATTTACTTAGGTTACTACTGATATCCGAATCCAGATCATTTAGATATACGATGAATAATAGGGGACCCAGTACCGAGCCTTGTGGTACCCCGCTAGTAACCGAGCCCCACTCTGATTTCTCTCCATTTATGCAAACCCTCTGTTTTCTGTCTTTTAACCATTGTTTGATCCATCTGAGCACAGCTCCTCCTATACCATGAGCTTCCAGCTTTTTAACTAATCTTTTGTGAGGAACTCTATCAAAAGCTTTGCTAAAATCTAGATATATTGTATCATATTCTTTGCCACAATCTACTGCCTCGTAAACTTCTGAATAAAAAGACAGTAAGTTTGTAAGGCACGAAAAACCCTTAAGAAACCAGTGTTGTGAAAGTTTTATCAGTCTGTGTAATTCTAGATGTGCCCTTATTTTATTTGCAATTATGGATTCTAGAATCTTACCCACTGTTGATGTTAAACTTACCGGCCTATAATTATTCTTTTTAACACGTTCTCCTTTTTTAAATATTGGTACCACATCTGCCAATTTCCACTCCATGGGTACCGATCCTAATTTTATTGAATTATTAAATAATGCAGTTAGAAGACAACTAAGCTCTTCCTTGCATTCCTTTAATATTCTAGCATATATTCCATCAGGTCCCTGAGATTTATGAGCCTTTAATTTATCTATTTCTTTTATCACCACCTCTCTCGTAATATTTATTGAACTAAGTATATTATCGGGACTGTCTCTGTAAATGGATTCTACTTCCAGAATATTTTCCAAGTGTTCATTTGTAAATACAGATAAGAAATAATCATTTAAACATGTACACATCAGTTTAGTTCCTGGGTTCATCCAGTGAGGACGTGCTTCCAGTAGCTCTAATCTTGACCATACTTAGTACAATGGAGAGTGGTGGTGTTCTTTGTGCTGGTGGTGTTAGTGGTAGTGGTGTTGGTGGTGGTGTCGTTGTTGGTGCTGTTTGTGGCTGTGCTGGGGATTTGTCCTCGTCTGACGCAAGCAAACTCATTTTTAATTTAAGAAATGAGTTGGCCGCAGTCAGGCAGGAGGTCAGATCCTTAGCTGAGGAGAACAGGGATCTGAAAGGTAAAGTAGAGGTGTTAACCAGGAAGGGACGATTGAATAATGAAGACGACTGGAAAGTTGTGAATAAGGGTTCAACGAAGATTGTTCTTAAGAAAAATGATACTTTTAGACTACAGGTTGCTAATTCATTTAGTTCACTTAGAGATGAATGTGACAGTGGCGGCAGTAATTCTTCAGGAACCATAGAGTCAGATAGGTGTACTAGCGATCGTAAAAATGGAAGTGGGAAAAGCTCTCAGGTCAAGAGCCTAGGTAAGTCACCCAAGGTCGGAGTAACCCATCCTCCGGATAAGTCTCGTTCTTTGGTAATTGTAGGGGATTCACTATGCAGATATGTAGACAGGAAACTCAGGCATAGAGTTAGAGGAAAATATTTTTTCCCTGGAGCAGGTATGAAGAAGGTGGGTGAGTCAATAAATAGCTGGATTGAGAAAAAAGATGTTGTTTGTTTGATAGCTGGGGGAAATGACGTGCAGGATGGTAGAAGTGAAGAGCTGATTAGGTTGTATAGACAAGCCCTGGATAAGATTAGGAAAAGGGGTGCAGTTCCTGTGATGTGTGGTATTCTCCCTAGGCTTAGCCAAAGTTCAGAGTGGTGGTCTCGAGCTATAGGAGTAAATGCTAGGATGAAAGTCTTCTGTCGGGAGAATAATATAGGTTTTATAGACGGGTGGGATCACTTCACTAGTCGTAAGCATATGTATGCAAGGGATGGAGTGCATCTTTCTAATTCAGGTGTCTCGGTATTGGCTGGTATGATAGACAGAGAGGTAGGGGGGTTTTGTTAGACACAAATAATGAAATGATTAATACTTGTGCAGAGAAATTAGTCAGTAAGGGTTCAGTACATAGTGGGTCAAATAACTGGGAGTCTAAGGTTAAGAACCATTTGTTACATAGAACAAATATTAACAAAAAGAATAGCCACAAGAAGGGTGAAGCTAGAGAAAGTTTAAAAGTATATTATACAAATAGCCGTAGTTTAGGTAACAAGATAGAAGAACTGAGAGCCATAGTATGTAGTGAGAGACCGGATATAATACGCATTAGTGAAAGTTGGATTAATTTAGAAAGCAAACACCTTAAAGCTGAGTACATAATTACAGGATATAAACTTTATAATGCTGATCGTAGTGCAGATAAAAGAGGGGGAGGGGTAATTATGTATATTAAAGATAGCCTCAGAAGCTGCATTAAGTCTGGAATTAAGACAAATCTAAATTCAGAAACCTTATGGGTTGAAATTAAAAATAATATAGAAAGTCTAGTTGTAGGAGTAGTCTACAGACCACCTGATCTAGATAATATAGAGTCGCAAGTTATATACGATGAAATTTCTAAAGTGAGCAGGTCAAATAGAGTTTGCATTGTAGGCGATTTTAATTTTAGACATATTAACTGGGAAACCATAACAGGTGATAGTAGCTCTAAGGAGTTTTTGGAAGTAGTAGAAGACAATTTCCTTTCTCAGCATGTACATGAAGCAACACGGGGGGTGAATACACTAGATTTAGTTCTTAGTAATAGAGAGAATATGGTTACAAATTTAGAAGTTGGTGAAAAATTGGGCAACAGTGACCATGATTCCATTAGATTTAACATAATTTTCAAGGAAACTATAAAGGAAAATAAGAATATTGTTCCAAACTTTAGAGCAGGAGATTTTGAGGGCTTAAAAACTAAATTATCTAATGAGGTATGGGAAGGGATTTCTGGGGTACAGATGTGGGTAGTTAATCCAGCAGGTCAGGTCACAGGTAGCGGATTACCCCGAAATTTGAGTACCACATGCCAAGGATTATCACAAGATAAGATCAATACATTAAATTCTCTCACAGGAAAGAACAGCAGCCCGTCAGTTAATATAAATTTGGATGAGGAATATAACAATTTTGTCATGACTCTTAAGAATAGTCAGAGAGACTATATTCCCATGAAACATTGCAGATCAAGAAAAAATGACCCTAAATGGATGAACAATAGAATAAAGAATCTTATAGGTATTAAAAGAGGAATATACAGGAAACTAAAAAGAGGTGAAGAGCAGGTGAGGCAGCAATATATACAGTTAAACAGGGAAGTTAAAAAGATAGTTAGAGAGTCGAAAAGAAAATACGAAGTTAGAATAGCAGGAGAAGCTAAAGAAAATCCTAAAGGGTTTTATCAACATTATCAAACAAAATTTAAGGAAAAAGTCGGACCAATTGAAGTAGCCAATGGCCATATCACAGATGACGATAAAGTGATGTGTACATGTTTAAATGATTATTTCTTATCTGTATTTACAAATGAAAACTTGGAAAATATTCCGGAAGTAGAATCCATTTACAGAGACAGTCCCGATAATATACTTAGTTCAATAAATATTACGAGAGAGGAGGTAATAAAAGAAATAGATAAATTAAAGGCTCATAAATCTCCGGGACCTGATGGAATATATGCTAGAATATTAAAGGAATGCAAGGAAGAGCTTAGTTGTCCTCTAACTGCATTATTTAATAATTCAATAAAATTAGGATCGGTACCCATGGAGTGGAAATTGGCAGATGTGGTACCAATATTTAAAAAAGGAGAACGTGTTAAAAAGAATAATTATAGGCCGGTAAGTTTAACGTCAACAGTGGGTAAGATTCTAGAATCCATAATTGCAAATAAAATAAGGGCACATCTAGAATTACACAGACTGATAAAACTTTCACAACACGGGTTTCTTAAGGGTTTTTCGTGCCTTACAAACTTACTGTCTTTTTATTCAGAAGTTTACGAGGCAGTAGATTGTGGCAAAGAATATGATACAATATATCTAGATTTTAGCAAAGCTTTTGATAGAGTTCCTCACAAAAGATTAGTTAAAAAGCTGGAAGCTCATGGTATAGGAGGAGCTGTGCTCAGATGGATCAAACAATGGTTAAAAGACAGAAAACAGAGGGTTTGCATAAATGGAGAGAAATCAGAGTGGGGCTCGGTTACAAGCGGGGTACCACAAGGCTCGGTACTGGGTCTTCTATTATTCATCGTATATCTAAATGATCTGGATTCGGATATCAGTAGTAACCTAAGTAAATTCGCAGACGACACTAAAATAGGTAGAACTATAAATGGAAAAGAAGACATTCATGCTTTACAGGAAGATCTAAATAGATTATCTGAATGGTCGGACAAATGGCAAATGGAATTTAATGTTGAAAAATGTAAAGTAGTTAAAATGGGTACTATAAAAGACAATACTAGTTATAAGCTAAATAACCATGAAATCATGAGTTCTCAGTGTGAAAGGGATTTGGGAGTTCTTGTGAGTAGTAGTCTTAAGCCAAGAGAGCAATGCACAGCAGTCAGAAATAAAGCAAACAGAATTTTAGGATTTATCTCAAGAAGCGTCAGCAATAGGACGGAAAAAGTTATTTTGCAGCTCTATCTTGCATTAGTTAGGCCCCATTTAGATTATGCTGTGCAATTCTGGTCACCCTATTATAGAATGGAAATTGAATCCTTGGAGAGAGTGCAACGAAGAATGACCAAGATGATACACAATATCAGAAATCTACCATATGAGGACAGATTAAAAAAACTTAATCTACATTCTCTAGAGAGGCGAAGAGTTAGGGGGGATATGATTGAAGTGTATAAATGGTTTAAAGGGATTAACAAGGGAGATATTAATAGAGTTTAAAAAATTCATGATCAAACCAGAACTCGTAATAATGGATTTAAGCTTGATAAATTTAGGTTCAGAAGGGAAATTGGTAAAAATTGGTTTGGTAATAGAGTAGCTGATGCATGGAACAAGCTTCCTAGTAGGATAGTAAATGCCAATACCTTAGACACCTTCAAATGTAGATTAGATAGACATATGACGGAGGTAGGGTGGGTATGAATAGGTTAGTGCTTATTAGAAAAATCATAAAAAGAAAAATAGAATAAATAAGTAGAGTAGAATAGAATAGGTTAGACATGCTGAAAATACAATTCAAAAATGGAGCTGCCTCGTGTGTGCCAGTAGGCATGTTGCAGTGTCCTCTATTCTTATGTTCTTATGTTCTTATGTTCATTTTAACTACTTTACATTTTTCAATATTAAATTCCATTTGCCATTTGTCCGACCATTCAGATAATCTATTTAGATCTTCCTGTAAAGCATGAATGTCTTCTTTTCCATTTATAATTCTACCTATTTTAGTGTCGTCTGCGAATTGAGTCAATTTATTTTCTTCAAAAAGGAAACGTATATTTTATGCATGTAGGTGCCCTTTTTATGACTTGCCGTCCTGCCTAAATATATAAGGGAAAACAACCACTACTATCTTTTACTCTATACTCACCACACGAGCTTTTGTTTTAAAAAATATAAAAACAAAATAACTTAGTATACAAATAAAGAGACATCGAAGCATAAATCCATTCTTTTTCTGCTTAACATTGCAAATAACGCTAGTGAAATAAGCATACACATACTTGCCTATTATGGCAATATGTTCTCTTTTTATAAATAAGAGGGTCGAGTCGAATCACACACTCACTATAAGTCAAACACACCTCTGACAAACCTTAAACAAAGTACTACAGTCATATTTGATAATTATAGTTAATAAAATATGAAACTCTTGGAATCTTAACAAGCTTTATAAATTAAAAATATTGTACACTAAAGTTGACATCTCAAGAGAATTTCTTATTCTTTTTTATTTTTATCTATAACACTCAACAAAAATTACGATTTTCCTTTCTTAATAAACGATATAAAAGGACTTAAGTATCATTATTTTAATTTCAAACTCAAAATATACACTCTGAGAATCTCAATTATCTTAATTAGTTCAATTACAATTATAAATTTCATGACAATGACAGTAATTAATAATAATTATCTCTAGATAGGCTTCTCTAAATCGCTAATATTGTTATCTCTTCGAAAGGTTGCCATTATCATATAAAGGCTATATCCACTTTTCAACATAAAAAGAAACATAAAAACGTGTATCTGAAAAAAATATAAAAAGCTTGTATCTGTGCATGCAGTAATAAAATTAGAAAATAATATTTCACTTGCAACATTAAAAAATTAACTTTGCTTAAGTTTCAAAATCTCTTAAGGAAGCGTACATAAAAATAACATATATATATTCTTCTCTTTATTCAAATTTAGTTTTTTTTTTTTCGAGTGACTATTCAACAGAATACCTCAGCAGGCAGGGGGGAGGTTATATATTCTTACCCTTTTTTTCCTATACTTACGATCGGCTAGGTACTTAATTACACTCTCTTTCTTTTCCTACCCAAAATACTGCTCAATATTCGTCTTCTGGACTTCAGATGGCTAGATTTTGCGGGGAGAGCAATGCACAGCAGTCAGAAATAAAGCAAACAGAATTTTAGGATTCATCTCAAGAAGCGTTAGCAATAGGACGGAAAAAGTTATTTTGCAGCTCTATCTTGCATTAGTTAGGCCCCATTTAGATTATGCTGTGCAATTCTGGTCACCCTATTATAGAATGGAAATTGAATCCTTGGAGAGAGTGCAGCGAAGAATGACCAAGATGATACACAATATCAGAAATCTACCATATGAGGACAGATTAAAAAAACTTAATCTACATTCTCTAGAGAGGCGAAGAGTTAGGGGGGATATGATTGAAGTGTATAAAAGGTTTAAAGGGATTAACAAGGGAGATATTAATAAAGTTTTAAAAATTCATGATCAAACCAGAACTCGTAATAATGAATTTAAGCTTGATAAATTTAGGTTCAGAAGGGAAATTGGTAAAAATTGGTTTGGTAATAGAGTAGCAGATGCATGGAACAAGCTTCCTAGTATGATAGTAAATGCCAATACCTTAGACACCTTCAAATGTAGATTAGATAGACATATGACAGAGGTAGGGTGGGTATGAATAGGTTAGTGCTTATTAGAAAAAATCATAAAAAGAAAAATAGAATAAATAAGTAGAGTAGAATAGAATAGGTTAAACATGCTGAAAATACAATTCAAAAATGGAGCTGCCTCGTGTGTGCCAGTAGGCATGTTGCAGTGTCCTCTATTCTTATGTTCTTATGTTCTTATGTACAGCATAATCTAAATGGGGCCTAACTAATGCAAGATAGAGCTGCAAAATAACTTTTTCCCTCCTATTGCTAACGCTTCTTGAGATAAATCCTAAAATTTTGTTTGCTTTATTTCTGACTGCTGTGCATTGCTCTCTTGGCTTAAGATTACTACTCACAAGAACTCCCAAATCCCTTTCACACTGAGAACTCATGATTTCATGGTTATTTAGCTTATAACTAGTATAGTTTTTTATAGTACCCATTTTAACTACTTTACATTTTTCAACATTAAATTCCATTTGCCATTTGTCCGACCATTCAGATAATCTATTTAGATCTTCCTGTAAAGCATGAATGTCTTCTTTTCCATTTATAATTCTACCTATTTTAGTGTCGTCTGCGAATTTACTTAGGTTACTACTGATATCCGAATCCAGATCATTTAGATATACGATGAATAATAGGGGACCCAGTACCGAGCCTTGTGGTACCCCGCTAGTAATCGAGCCCCACTCCGATTTCTCTCCATTTATGCAAACCCTCTGTTTTCTGTCTTTTAACCATTGTTTGATCCATCTGAGAACAGCTTCTCCTATACCATGAGCTTCCAGCTTTTTAACTAATATTTTGTGAGGAACTCTATCAAAAGCTTTGCTAAAATCTAGATATATTGTATCATATTCTTTGCCACAATCTACTGCCTCGTAAACTTCTGAATAAAAAGACAGTAAGTTTGTAAGGCACGAAAAACCCTTAAGAAACCCGTGATGTGAAAGTTTTATCAGTCTGTGTAATTCTAGATGTGCCCTTATTTTATTTGCAATGATGGATTCTAGAATCTTACCCACTGTTGACGTTAAACTTACCGGCCTATAATTATTCTTTTTAACACGTTCTCCTTTTTTAAATATTGGTACCACATCTGCCAATTTCCACTTCATGGGTACCGATCCTAATTTTATTGAATTATTAAATAATGCAGTTAGTGGACAACTAAGCTCTTCCTTGCATTCCTTTAATATTCTAGAATATATTCCATCAGGTCCCGGAGATTTATGAGCCTTTAATTTATCTATTTCTTTTATCACCTCCTCTCTCGTAATATTTATTGAACTAAGTATATTATCGGGACTGTCTCTGTAAATGGATTCTACTTCCGGAATATTTTCCAAGTTTTCATTGGTAAATACAGATAAGAAATAATCATTTAAACATGTACACATCACTTTATCGTCATCTGTGATATGACCATTGGCTACTTCAATTGGTCCGACTTTTTCCTTAAATTTTGTTTGATAATGTTGATAAAACCCTTTAGGATTTTCTTTAGCTTCTCCTGCTATTTTAACTTCGTATTTTCTTTTCGACTCTCTATCTTTTTAACTTCCCTGTTTAACTGTATATATTGCTGCCTCACCTGCTCTTCACCTCTTTTTAGTTTCCTGTATATTCCTCTTTAATACCTATAAGATTCTTTATTCTATTGTTCATCCATTTAGGGTCATTTTTTCTTGATCTGCAATGTTTCATGGGAATATAGTCTCTCTGACTATTCTTAAGAGTCATGACAAAATTGTTATATTCCTCATCCAAATTTATATTAACTGACGGACTGCTGTTCTTTCCTGTGAAAGAATTTACTGTATTGATCTTATCTTGTGATAATCCTTGGCCTGTGGTACTCAATTTTCAGGGTAATCTGCTACCTGCGACATGACTTGCTGGATTAACTAATCACATCTGTACCCCCAGAAATCCCTTCCCATACCTCATTAGATAATTTAGTTTTTAAGCCCTCAAAATCTCCTGCTCTAAAGTTTGGAACACTATTCTTGTTTTCCTTTCTAGTTTCCTTGAAAATTATGTTAAATCTAATGGAATCATGGTCACTGTTGCCCAATGGTTCACCAACTTCTAAATTTGTAACCATATTCTCTCTATTACTAAGAACTAAATCTAGTATATTCACCCCCCGTGTTGCTTCAAGTACATGCTGAGAAAGGAAATTGTCTTCTACTACTTCCAAAAACTCCTTAGAGCTACTATCACCTGTTATGGTTTCCCAGTTAATATTTCTAAAATTAAAATCGCCTACAATGCAAACTCTATTTGACCTGGTCACTTTAGAAATTTCATCGTATATAACTTTCGACTTTATATTATCTAGATCAGGTGGTCTGTAGACTACTCCTACAACTAGACTTTCTATATTATTTTTAATTTCAACCCATAAGGTTTCTGAATTTAGATTTGTCTTAATTCCAGACTTAATGCAGCTTCTGAGGCTATCTTTAATATACATAATTACCCCTCCCCCTCTTCTATCTGCACTGCGATCCACATTATAAAGTTTATATCCTGTAATTATGTACTCAGCTTTAAGGTGTTTGCTTTCTAAATTAATCCAACTTTCACTAATGCATATTATATCCGGTCTCTCACTACACACTATGGCTCTCAGTTCTTCTATCCTGTTACCTAAACTACGGCTATTTGTATAATATACTTTTAAACTTTCTCTAGCTTCACCCTTCTTGTGGCTATTCTTTTTGTTAATATTTGTTCTATGTAACAAATGGTTCTTATCCTTAAACTCCCAGTTGTTTGACCCACTATTTACTGAACCCTTACTGACTAATTTCTCTGCACAAGTATTATTTATTTCATTATTTGTATCTAACAAAACCTCCCTACCTCTCCGTCTGTCATACCAGCCAATACCGAGACACCTGAATTAGAAAGATGCACTCCATCCCTTGCATACATATGCTTATGACTAGTGAAGTGATCCCACCCGTCTATAAAACCTATATTATTCTCCCGACAGAAGACTTCCATCCTAGCATTTACTCCTATAGCTCGAGACCACCACTCTGAACTTTGGCTAAGCCTAGGGAGAATATTACACATCACAGGAACTGCACCCATTTTCCTGATCTTATCCAGGGCTTGTCTATACAACCTAATCAGCTCCTCACTTCTACCATCCTGCACGTCATTTCCACCAGCTATCAAACAAACAACATCATTATCCTCAATCCAGCTCAATCCAGTTTAGTTCCTGGGTTCATCCAGTGAGGATGTGCTTCCAGTAGCTCTAGTCTTGTCCATACTTAGTACAATGGAGAGTGGTGGTGTTCTTTGTGCTGGTGGTGTTAGTGGTCGTGGTGTTGGTGGTGGTGTCGTTGTTGGTGCTGTTTGTGGCTGTGCTGGGGATTTGTCCTCGTCTGACACAAGCAAACTCATTTTTAATTTAAGAAATGAGTTGGCCGCAGTCAGGCAGGAGGTCAGATCCTTAGCTGAGGAGAACAGGGATCTGAGAGGTAAAGTAGAGGTGTTAACCAGGAAGGGACAATTGAAAAATGAAGACAACTGGAAAGTTGTGAATAAGGGTTCAACGAAGATGGTTCTTAAGAAAAATGATACTTTTAGACTACAGGTTGCTAATTCATTTAGTTCACTTAGAGATGAATGTGACAGTGGCGGCAGTAATTCTTCAGGAACCATAGAGTCAGATAGGTGTACTAGCGATCGTAAAAATGGAAGTGGGAAAAGCTCTCAGGTCAAGAGCCTAGGTAAGTCTCCCAAGGTTGGAGTAACCCATCTTCCGGATAAGTCTCGTTCTTTGGTAATTGTAGGGGATTCACTATGCAGATATGTAGACAGGAAACTCAGGTATAGAGTTAGAGGAAAATATTTTTTCCCTGGAGCAGGTATGAAGAAGGTGGGTGAGTCAATATATAGCTGGATTGAGAAAAAAGATGTTGTTTGTTTGATAGCTGGGGGAAATGACGTGCAGGATGGTAGAAGTGAAGAGCTGATTAGGTTGTATAGACAAGCCCTGGATAAGATCAGGAAAAGGGGTGCAGTTCCTGTGATGTGTAGTATTCTCCCTAGGCTTAGCCAAAGTTCAGAGTGGTGGTCTCGAGCTATAGGAGTAAATGCTAGGATGAAAGTCTTCTGTCGGGAGAATAATATAGGTTTTATAGACGGGTGGGATCACTTCACTAGTCGTAAGCATATGTATGCAAGGGATGGAGTGCATCTTTCTAATTCAGGTGTCTCGGTATTGGCTGGTATGATAGACAGAGAGGTAGGGGGGTTGTGTTAGACACAAATAATGAAATGAATAATACTTGTGCAGAGAAATTAGTCATCAAGGATTCAGTAAATAGTGGGTCAAATAACTGGGAGTCTAAGGATAAGAACCATTTGTTACATAGAACAAATATTAACAAAAAGAATAGCCACAAGAAGGGTGAAGCTAGAGAAAGTTTAAAAGTATATTATACAAATAGCCGTAGTTTAGGTAACAAGATAGAAGAACTGAGAGCCATAGTATGTAGTGAGAGACCGGATATAATATGCATTAGTGAAAGTTGGATTAATTTAGAAAGCAAACACCTTAAAGCTGAGTACATAATTACAGGATATAAACTTTATAATGCTGATCGTAGTGCAGATAGAAGAGGGGGAGGGGTAATTATGTATATTAAAGATAGCCTCAGAAGCTGCATTAAGTCTGGAATTAAGACAAATCTAAATTCAGAAACCTTATGGGTTGAAATTAAAAATAATATAGAAAGTCTAGTTGTAGGAGTAGTCTACAGACCACCTGATCTAGACGATATGGAGTCGCAAGTTATATACGATGAAATTTCTAAAGTGACCAGGTCAAATAGAGTTGGCATTGTGGGCGATTTTAATTTTAGACATATTAACTGGGAAACCATAACAGGTGATAGTAGCTCTAAGGAGTTTTTGGAAGTAGTAGAAGACAATTTCCTTTCTCAGCATGTACTTGAAGCAACACGGGGGGTGAATACACTAGATTTAGTTCTTAGTAATAATAATTTAGTAATAATAATTTTTGGAAGTAGTAGAAGACAATTTCCTTTCTCAGCATGTACTTGAAGCAACACGGGGGGTTAATACACTAGATTTAGTTCTTAGTAATAGAGAGAATATGGTTACAAATTTAGAAGTTGGTGAAAAATTGGGTAACAGTGACCATGATTCCATTAGATTTAACATAATTTTCAAGGAAACTATAAAGGAAAATAAGAATATTGTTCCAAACTTTAGAGCAGGAGATTTTGAGGGCTTAAAAACTAAATTATCTAATGAGGTATGGGAAGGGATTTCTGGGGTACAGATGTGGGTAGTTAATCCAGCAGGTCAGGTCGCAGGTAGCGGATTACCCCAAAATTTGAGTACCACATGCCAAGGATTATCACAAGATAAGATCAATACATTAAATTCTCTCACAGGAAAGAACAGCAGTCCGTCAGTTAATATAAATTTGGATGAGGAATGTAACAATTTTGTCATGACTCTTAAGAATAGTCAGAGAGACTATTTTCCCATGAAACATTGCAGAACAAGAAAAAATGACCCTAAATGGATGAACAATAGAATAAAGAATCTTATAGGTATTAAAAGAGGAATATACAGGAAACTAAAAAGAGGTGAAGAGCAGGTGAGGCAGCAATATATACAGTTAAACAGGGAAGTTAAAAAGATAGTTAGAGAGTCGAAAAGAAAATACGAAGTTAGAATAGCAGGAGAAGCTAAAGAAAATCCTAAAGGGTTTTATCAACATTATCAAACAAAATTTAAGGAAAAAGTCGGACCAATTGAAGTAGCCAATGGCCATATCACAGATGACGATAAAGTGATGTGTACATGTTTAAATGATTATTTCTTATCTGTATTTACAAATGAAAACTTGGAAAATATTCCGGAAGTAGAATCCATTTACAGAGACAGTCCCGATAATATACTTAGTTCAATAAATATTACGAGAGAGGAGGTAATAAAAGAAATAGATAAATTAAAGGCTCATAAATCTCCGGGACCTGATGGAATATATGCTAGAATATTAATGGAATGCAAGGAAGAGCTTAGTTGTCCTCTAACTGCATTATTTAATAATTCAATAAAATTAGGATCGGTACCCATGGAGTGGAAATTGGCAGATGTGGTACCAATATTTAAAAAAGGAGAACGTGTTAAAAAGAATAATTATAGGCCGGTAAGTTTAACGTCAACAGTGGGTAAGATTCTAGAATCCATAATTGCAAATAAAATAAGGGCACATCTAGAATTACACAGACTGATAAAACTTTCACAACACGGGTTTCTTAAGGGTTTTTCGTGCCTTACAAACTTACTGTCTTTTTATTCAGAAGTTTACGAGGCAGTAGATTGTGGCAAAGAATATGATACAATATATCTAGATTTTAGCAAAGCTTTTGATAGAGTTCCTCACAAAAGATTAGTTAAGAATCTGGAAGCTCATGGTATAGGAGGAGCTGTGCTCAGATGGATCAAACAATGGTTAAAAGACAGAAAACAGAGGGTTTGCATAAATGGAGAGAAATCGGAGTGGGGCTCGGTTACTAGTTGGGTACCACAAGGCTCGGTACTGGGTCCCCTATTATTCATCGTATATCTAAATGATCTGGATTCGGATATCAGTAGTAACCTAAGTAAATTCGCAGACGAAACTAAAATAGGTAGAACTATAAATGGAAAAGAAGACATTCATGCTTTACAGGAAGATCTAAATAGATTATCTGAGTGGTCGGACAGGTGGCAAATGGAATTTAATGTTGAAAAATGTAAAGTAGTTAAAATGGGTACTATAAAAGACAATACTAGTTATAAGCTAAATAAGCACGAAATCATGAGTTCTCAATGTGAAAGGGATTTGGGAGTTCTTGTGAGTAGTAGTCTTAAGCTAAGAGAGCAATGCACAACAGTCAGAAATAAAGCAAACAGAATTTTAGGATTTATCTTAAGAAGCGTTAGCAATAGGATGGAAAAAGTTATTTTGCAGCTCTATCTTGAATTAGTTAGGCCCCATTTAGATTATGCTGTGCAATTCTGTTCACCCTATTATAGAATGGAAATTGAATCCTTGGAGAGAGTGCAGCGAAGAATGACCAAGATGATACACAATATCAGAAATCTACCATATGAGGACAGATTAAAAAAACTTAATCTACATTCTCTAGAGAGGCGAAGAGTTAGGGGGGATATGATTGAAGTGTATAAATGGTTTAAAGGGATTAACAAGGGAGATATTAATAAAGTTTTAAAAATTCATGATCAAACCAGAACTCGTAATAATGAATTTAAGCTTGATAAATTTAGGTTCAGAAGGGAAATTGGTAAAAATTGGTTTGGTAATAGAGTAGCTGATGCATGGAACAAGCTTCCTAGTATGATAGTAAATGCCAATACCTTAGACACCTTCAAATGTAGATTAGATAGACATATGACAGAGGTAGGGTGGGTATGAATAGGTTAGTGCTTATTAGAAAAATCATAAAAATAAAAATAGAAAAAATAAGTAGAGTAGAATAGAATAGGTTAGACATGCTGAAAATACAATTCAAAAATGGAGCTGCCTCGTGTGTGCCAGTAGGAATTTTGCAGTGTCCTCTATTCTTATGTTCTTATGTTCTTATTTATTGACTCACCCACCTTCTTCATACCTGCTCCAGGGAAAACATATTTCCCTCTAACTCTATGTCTGAGTTTCCTGTCTACATATCTGCATAGTGAATCCCCTACAATTACCAGAGAACGAGACTTATCCGGAGGATGGGTTACTCCTACCTTGGGAGACTTACCTAGGCTCTTGACCTGAGAGCTTTTCCCACTTCCATTTCTACGATCGCTAGTACACCTATCTGACTCTATGGGTCCTGAAGAATTACTGCCGCCACTGTCACATTCATCTCTTAGTGAACTAAATGAATTAGCAACATGTAGTCGAAAAGTATAATTTTTCTTAAGAATCATCTTCGTTGAACCCTTATTCACAACTTTCCAGTCGTCTTCACTATTCAATTGTCCATTCCTGCTTAACACCTCTACCTTACCTCTCAGATCCCTGTTGTCCTCTGCTAAGGATCTGACCTCCTGCCTGACTGCGTCCAACTCATTTCTTAAATTAAAAATGAGTTTGCTTGCGTCAGACGCAGACAAATCCCCAGCACACCCACAAACAGCACCAACAATGACACCACCATCAACACCACTACCACTAACACCACCAGCACAAAGAACACCACCACTCTCCATTGTACTAAGTATGGTCAAGACTAGAGCTACTGGAAGCACGTCCTCACTGGATGAACCCAGGAACTAATTGATGAACCCTTGAAGATAGGTGACTCATGATCTCACCCCCTAAACACTCTCCATATCCACACACTTTTATTATTTTTTTTTTTAGGATGGGATGGGATAGGAGGGGAAAAAGGGGGATGGGATTAAGTATATAAGGGAATTGGAGGGAAAAACATGAAAATTAAATAAAGTAAGAGACAAAAATGAGAGGGGCAGACCCTCGTGCTAAGTTTTGATCTGGAATTCAGATTCTTGATGAGTGTTGCTTGCCCCATTTCAGGTCAGTCAATGTTTCTCGTTATACACCCCCCTCTCACTGCTACTTCCACCCGCACATTCGTTCACCCATTCTCTTTCGACGGCAACATCCCCCATTCACTCTCCCATTCGCAGTGCAACATTTCTCTCTCCAACACTCTAAGGGAGTGTGTTGGTTGACGGTCTCTTTGAAGCCACTCATCTGGCCTCCTCGACGTGTTTCTATCAATGGTAATAGGTCCCCGCTATACTCCCCATCAACAGTATGGTAGGGCGACACCCTAACCTCTCTGTCACGGAACTTTTCACTCTACTCTCCTTCCCCGCCTGCATAACATCTTAACAAATGAAAATAAACTCGTTATATCGAACAGCAATAATCTTAATAACATCACAAAAGTCTCTGATTCTTCAGAGGATATGACATACACGTATTTTAATAGCAAAAAATGGGTTCATTTACTATTACTTCATGATAATGAAGTGGAGAGATCGATCGGTCACTTCCGCATTCTTTTCCTTAAAAATATCACACGTGATGAAATAAAAAGACTAAAAATGGATTCAAATTTGTTTCTCAATATAATTCTTACATGCCTTTCAGAGTCTTAACAAACTCTACAACTTATATTGTATTCTTAAGCTCTGTCACTCCCGCAAACGACACTCGGTAAAATTACTATACTTCCGCTTCAGATAAGGAACATAAAAATTATTTTACACGTACATTAATTTTTCTCAATTTAAATCGATACCTTCGCCTCTTTAATACTTAACTTAGGCAATAATAAAAATAAATTGAACACCCTTCAAACACAATTACTCGTTACTTTGTTCTAATTATAAAAAAAATCGAGTTTATTACTGCTTATAGCTATTAGTACAAATTATCTAGTTTAGTTATGGGTACAGAAATTCTACTTTAGTTAATTTACTAAAGCCATACTCCCTTTTATACGTGGGGTGGCTGAGTCAAAGCATATCTACAATGTAAAATGGCGGAGTCCTCCGACATCAAATTCTTTTAATAATAGTCTTGTTACTCACTGGATAAAAAATGCAAGCACTTAGCCATTTTGGGATGCTGCTTGAAGAACGTCACGACCATCAGTACTGGAGGAGGGGGTTTTCCTTTCTTCTGGGCTTGTTGGTTTTCTCGCCGACATTGTCCATATCTCTCGTAAAATCGCCGATTCACCATTACAGGCATCTTCTTAGTTGAATTCAGCAACAGATAACGCCTGGTAGGGGCACTGTTTCTTCAAGCAACATTCACAGTGCTCCACACGGTGAAATATGTGAATCGCGCTGAAATTTTCTCCCAAGTTGACCACTCGGCTCTCCAGTTGACGTTTCTCAGCCTTCGTGAACGAAGTTTCAGCAACTTTCCCTCAGCATCAAAATATATGACAATTCTTACTGCAGGGCACCTTTCCCATACGGGGACGGGGGGTGATGTGTGACTTGCTGTGTTTTCTCTAAAATCTTAGAGTCGTCAGTGTTTGAGGCATCGCTCTCGGTGTCTGTATCATTGGCGTCGCCATAGGCCACATTACCTCTCCTCTAGGGAGCAGTCTCGCTTCTTGCTTTTAGACGTCTTGTATCTTTTCTAACTCAAGGATTCGACGAATCTTTTCTACCTTCGACATGGCTTCTAGAGGTACGTTATTATCTGTGTTTTGCAATTTTTTCATGGCACGAGATGCACTGGCCTATAATTTGTTTCTCTCTTCACGGTAATTTAGGCGTGGTATCGTCATGAGCTGTCACCACTGTCGTATAGTAAGCCTCCGAATTCGCGAGGTCGACGGATCGCGCCTCGTCCAGGCAAGAGAGTTTAAGCTGTTTACTGGGGAGTTTACTGCATTGGCTGGGCACCACAGTGGGGGGTTTGGGCCTGTGCCAGCTGGTGACCACCCTATGGGTCCTCCATGACCCGTTCCACCCATCTGTGGGTTGAGAATCTAAAACAACATGTCGTATAGTATTACTTCTATAGCTATACTTATTTATTAGCATGCGAGGTAAAAATGACAAGCGAGAATTACCTTTAAACTTAATTTATTTAGTTCTACACCTGTCTTATGCCTCAATGCTCCCTGTCCCCTTAAGGTAAAACCCAAGATCTTATTTGTGCCCTTCTCAACTTCTTACTGAGAACTCTCCTCTCTAACTGGTTCTTACTTCCTTGCATGACCAAGATGGCAGGGCATGGTAGGCTTGGACAGCCTCAGCCAATAGGCTTCTAGACAAAAGGGTGTGCCCGCCCATTTCATGTAGTGTTAGGGGCATGGCAATAACAAGGCCAATCGGATACAAGGAGGGCCTATATGTGTATTTTCACAAGTGCATGTGGATACATACATGTAGATATTGGTTTTTGGCTCTCATGGGAACGCCTTGAATTGTGTGACAATTTTGACCTCTATCGGCAACTGGCTCCGATGTGTTAGAGGCTTATGGGTTGAACCATAAATCTCTTGTCATTTCTCTGTAAACACACATCCTGCCCAGGAAAGCAACACTGGAAAATATCAGTTATGCCACTTAAACACTCCTGACACCACGTGGGCTAAGTTCTTTTATGCTTATAATTAAAATTTCTTTACGACACAACTATATATTTCCACATGCACACACACACACACACACAGGTTTTAAGGCTAACAAGAGCGGATGGAAGCATCACTGAGACGGATGAAGAGATCTGCAAAGAATTGAACAAGGAGTTTCAGTCAGTATTTACATTAGAAAATACCCCACCCCCTCAGATTGCAGTGATAGAAGCTCAAGGGCCGGTATTAGAGAACATCAACCTTACAGCCACAGAGGTATGCAAAGCGCTGATGGATTTAGATGTTCATAAAGCTACAGGTCCTGATGACATATCCCCTCATGTGCTTAAAAAATTCGCAAACACAATATCAGTGGCACTAAGTATCATATTTAAGGAGTCACTGGAGTCGGGGGAGATTCCAAGATGCTGGAAACAAGCAAATGTAATACCTATCTTCAAAAAGGGAAGGAGGGGTACGGCTCTGAACTATAGACCAGTTTCCTTGACCAGCATAGTTTGCAAAGTTATGGAGAAACTACTAAGGAAACATATCTCTCTTCACTTGGAATCCTTCAACTTTTTGTCAGTGAGGCAACATGGCTTCAGAGAAGGTAGATCAACAGTAACAAACTTATTAGAATGTTATGATGAGGTAAGCCAAATCTTACAGGAAAGAGAGGGCTGGGCAGATTGCATATTCCTAGACTTCCAGAAAGCATTTGACACTGTTCCACATGGGAGACTTATTAGGAAGCTGCAATCAATGGCTAGAATAGGTGGAAATGTTTTGGAATGGATAAAAACTTACTTAGAAGGAAGGGAACAGAGGGTTAGAGTAAGACACTCAGTGTCTGAATGGTGAAGAGTTAGTAGTGGAGTTCCACAGGGTTCAGTTTTAGGGCCACTTTTGTTCCTTGTATATGTAAATGACCTACCAGAGTCTGTAAATTCATTCATGAATATGTTTGCAGATGATGCAAAGATTGTGAGAAAGTAAAAAACGAGAACAATGGTAGAGAACTTCAGGAGGATCTAAATAATCTGCATGAGTGGTCAGAAAAGTGGCTAATGAAATTCAATACTTCAAAATGTAAGGTAATGAGAATGGGTACAAGTGCAAGAAGGCCCATGCTTGACTACTCGGTGGCTGGAGTACAACTTCAAGAGACAGAAAATGAGAGAGATCTAGGAGTAAACATACTGGCAGATTTGTCTCCATAAATACATATAAATGGCATAGTAAGGGCAGCATATGCATTCTTATCAAATGTAAAGGTAGCCTTCAGGCACATGGACAAGGAAATGTTCAGAAATATTTATGTAACCTATGTGAGGCCAAAACTCGAATATGCAGCCCCCTTTTGGAATCCGCACTTGGAAAAGCACATAGCTAAGCTTGAAAAAGTTCAAAGACATGCCACGAAACTGGTGCCAGAAATACGCAATCTCAGTTATGATGAGAGGCTGAGGGAATTAGACTTACCATCACTCGAAGCTAGAAGAGTGAGGGGAGATATGATGACAGTCTTTAAATTCCTTCATGGTTATGATAGAGTGGATAGGGATTGATATTTTGATATGGCTGGCTCTAGAACTAGAGGTCATAGTTTGAAGCTTCGTAAGAAAACCTCTTTGCAGGATGTAAGGAAATACTTTTTCAGTGTAAGAGTAGTTGATAATTGGAATTCGCTAAGCAAGGAGGTAGTTAATGCTATCTCAATCCATAGTTTTAAGGACAGGTATGATAAGTATCACTAAGTCTAAAATGGAACCGATCAGGAGACGGGAAGATACGAGCTTTGGGCTCTTTCCCGTAAACACAATTAGGTAATTACAATTAGGTAATCACACACACACACACGCGATAAGTATCAATGAGCAAAAAAGTTCAACCATCCAGGAGTCGGGGGGCTACAACTAAGGGGTTCATTCCCGTAAGCACAATTAGGTAATTATAATTAGGTAATTATACACAGGAGTAAAGATTTTGGATGATTTGTCACCAAATATTCATATAAATGTCATAGTAAAGGTGGAATATGCTTTCTTAGTAAATGTAAGGGTAACCTTCAGACACATGGATAAGGAAATGTTCAGAAACATTTAAGTAAATTATGTGAGTCCAAAGCTTGAATATGCAGCACCAGTTTGGAATCTGCACTTGAAAAAAAAAAAAGAAACATTTAAAGACATGCCACAAAGCTGGTCCAGAAATATGCAATCTCATTATGAAGAGAGGCTTAGGGAATTAGACTTACCATCACTCGAAGCTAGAAGAAAGAGGAGGGATATGGTGATGGGTTTTAACTTCCTTCTTGGTTTTGACAGAGTGAATAGGGATCGATATATTTTTATGGCTGGCTCTAGACTAGAGGTCATAGCTTGAAGATTTATAAGAAAATTTCTTTACAAGATGTAATTAAGATACTTTTTTAGTGTAAAAATATTAGATGATTGGAGTTTGCTATGGGAGGATGTAGTTAATACTAACTGGATTCATAGTTTTAAGTACAAAGAAGATAAGGAAGAGATAGGGAGCTACGAGCAAAGGGCTCTTTTCTGTAAGAACTATTGGGTAGTTACGATTAGGTAAATGCAAATAGAATGAGAAGAGATTTTCAGCATCGGTATAATCGAGTTTACTTTGTGCTTGTGTAAATCGGGGGAGCATTTATTGCTTGTGACTAACTTGATACTATGGTTACATATCTTGGTTAAAGAAATGGTTTTGAAATATATTCTTCTCATAACGGTGTGTTTAGTAGTCAGAATATGATTATTCATATGAAATAATGAACTGTCAATATTGGATGAGTTTAGTTGCCAATCAGATAGATTATTCATGTTTCTGTATAACTTTTTGTGTACTTTGGAGGGGAGGGAATTTTATTGTATGTTTATTGGTAAGAAACTTGATCCTATGATTGCCTGTCTTGGCTTAGTAATTGGCTTTATAGATTTTTTTTCTGAAATAATTATTCTATCAGTTAGATATTAATAACAACAAAAACGGAAATTGCTCACCTTACAATGCCCTCTAGGTAACAACTGAAATGAAAGAATAATTTGAGAGTAAGATAAAAGAGATTGACAAGCCGAGGGAAGGAAAAACAGGAGTAGATAAAATAACACAGGTACTACAAGGAAAAAAATAACAAAAACAAAAAACCGGAGGTTAAAATTTCTAAATAAGGAGATAACAAAAAGTTGAGTGATAGCCTGAGTGAATTAAACGTTGGTACACTGCTCTCTTCTGAGAGAAATGAGACTGCAACCTGGACTGTGTAAAGAGAAATATTGAACAGTTTAGATGTTTTCAGGAGCTGAATACGGAGCTTGAGAGGATTACAAGATCTTACGCAAATGCAGTGAAGAATAATGCGATAGCAAAAGAGGCAGTGTGCGAACAGGCACTTGATAAAGAGATGCCAGTAATAATCTTAGGCATAAATGAATCCCAGGAGTCAACATAATAAAGCTAAGGTTTTAGACCTGATAAGAAAGCTGGGAGTATTATGTGGTCTAGAGAATATTGCAAGCATTCACTGAATAGGTAAATATGCTAGGGAGGGAATGGCAAGAGTAATGAAAGTAACCATTGAGAGAGGGGACACATGTACAGAGTTACTGGTGAAGGCAAAAATCCAAATAGACCTTCAAGCATTCAGAACAGTGTTCATTTGACTATATAGAACACAGGAAGAGATGGAAAGGTTCAAAATCTGGTTACAAGAAGCTGAAAGGTTAAATGAGAGCAGAATTGGAGAATAGAAGATTTTTTTTTTAATGGTTCATCCAGTCAAAGGGGTGCTGAAGAAAAAGCAAGGAAACCTGAGGACATAGTCTCATTAAGATTGCTTTACACAAATTCTGATGGGGTTGCTGCTAAGGCAGTAAAATTAAATGATCAGATACATGATGCTGTGGCATATATAGTAGCAGTTACAAATACTAAATTAAGTGAGGATATAAACAGTGTAAGAGTTAACCTAAAAGGTCTCAAAATAATGAGGGTTGAAATATCTGAGGGGATTGATGGAGAAGTAGCGTTGGTTATAAGTGAAAGGCTTCAGGTTGAAGAAGTAAACCTTCCTGTAGAAAACCAGTTCAAGGAATTTCTCGTTGATCACATAAATACAGATTCGGAAAGCAGTATAATAACTTTATATAGAATCTGCCAAGACATAAACAAAGGCTAGAGGTAAATGAGCAAAGTAATAGGAGTACTACTGAAGTTATAAACTCAATTATAAGCAATGAACAGGAGAAAAAGTGTAGGATTTTGATCATGAGAATCTTAATCTCAGAGTGATCAATGTGACTAGTCTGAACTACCACAATGGGGAGGATTCTTTTGAGGCAAACTTCCTAGCTTGAATACAAGAAAATTTCCTACTTCAATCTGTACTGAAGCCATCGAGGGCAGGAATGGAGATGAACCAGCAGTGCTTGATCTAGAAGTCACAGAGAATGGATTGGATGATGACAAAATTGAGTATGAGCCACCAATTGGAAAAAGTGACCAAAGTGTGTTGTTGATGGAGTATATCATTGGAGATGTTCTTTCCTGAGAATAGGCGAAATGAGAGGGAGATAAGAAAGAACTATGCAAAAGGAGATTACAACAAAATTAATCATAATTTTGCAGGTGTTGACTGGATGACCTTATTTAACAACAAATCTGTACAAGATATGTACGATATCATTTGTGAAGAATATGGGAAGATAGATAGCTGTTACATACCATCGACCAAAATTAGAGCTATTATTGCCAGAGAGAAATGGTTCAATAATGAGTGAATGAGAGCTAAGAAATGGAGAGACAAATGCTGAGATAGGCTTAAGCGGAGAAAAAGCACAAATGCCTGGCAGACATACAAACGAGATAGAAATGAGCAGAGAGGGATTAGGAAAGGGATGTTACCAGGGAGGCCAAGAAAATTCCAAGCTTTTCCACAGTTTTGTCAGAGGAAAATTGAAAGTCAAAGAAAAAGTCTTTAGGTCAAAGATATCTAATGGAGGCATTACCAAGACAAATAAAGATATCTACGAAAATGAATAAGAAGTCTCAGTCAGTATTTAGAGTAGAAAACACTCCACCCTCTCACATTGCAGAGATAGGATATCATGGGCAGGTATTAGAGAACATTGTCTTATCAGTTACAGAATTATGCAAAGTGTTGCTGGAGTTAGATGCCTATATAGCTATAGGGCCTGATGACATCTCCCCTTACAGACTTAAGAAATGTGCTAAACCATTAACAGTGACACTGTGAATCATAATTGAAAAGTCACTGGTATGTGGGGAGATTGTAAAATGCTGGAAACAAGAGAATGTGGAATCTATTTTCAAATGGGAAGGTGAGAGGCATCTCTAAACTACAGGCCTGTTTTCCTTACCAGCATAGTTTGTAATGTTATGAAGAAATAACTAAGAAAATGGATCTCTCTTCATTTGGAGTCTTTCAACTGTTTGTCAATGATACAACATCTCTTCAGAGATTACAGACCTAAAGTAATGCACTTATTAGAATTTTATGATCTTTCAAGAAAGAAATGGCTAGGCAAACTGCATATTCGTAGATTTTCAGAAGCCATTTGACACAGTCCCAAAGGCGATACTTATCATGAAGCTGCAGATAATGACAAGAGTAGGTAGATATGTCTTGGCGTGGGGTAGAAAATGACTTACAAGAAAGGAAACAGAGGTTAAAGTATGACACTCAATATCTAACTGGAGAAAGGTTATGAATATATTTGCAGATGGTGCAAAGCTTGTGGAGAGAGTAAAAGACGAAAAAATGGTAGAGAACTTCAAAGTCTGCATGAGTAATCAGCAAAATGGCTAATGAAATTCGATACTTTAAAATGTAAGATAGCAGTGTGGAATTTTAAGATGCAGAGAATGAAAGGTATTTATAGTTAAATGTATTGGGAGATTTATATATAGATATGCATATAAATGGCATAGTAAAGGCGGCATATGATTTGTTAACAAATGTGAGGGTGGCCTTCCGACACATGGACAAGGAAATGCCAGAAATATTTATATAGCTTATGTGAGGCCAAAGTTTGAATATGTAGCACCCTTTTAGAATCCATACTTGAAAAAGAATACATTTAAAGTGCAAAATGTTAAAATACATGCTACAAAACCATTGACAGAAATACACAATATCAGCTATGAGGAGAGGCTGAGGGAATCAGACTTACTATAAATTTCATTATGAATGTGACACCAGGACAGGTAAGAAACTTGTCCTCATCAATAAATAACTGGGCACGAAGAAAACGTTAAGATGAAGATAAAAGAAAAGGTTAAGGACACGATACAGATGAGGTAATGATACACAATAGGAAAAGGACAGGCTGACAAAATGGTCGAAGTGATGAGGACCTAGAGATATAGCAGGATTAAGCTTTTTTGATGCCAATAGATCCGTTCTTTAAGAAAGATAGGTTATAAGAATTAGGGAAGACAGAAGGAGGAAGAGTTTCAGTCTGGAAGTAAATTGGAAAAAGTAGTCACTGCACCGATCAATCCACGAGCTACAAATCTCTACAGAGTACCTGTGAGACGAGGCCACTTGGCGAGTGTTATGCAACATCGGCAGTGGAGGAGGGATGTAACTCACCAAATCATCAGAGCAGCGATGGAAGTAGTAGTGATAGAAAAGAGAAAGAGATGATACCTTACGTTGAAGAGGAAGAGAGTTCAGATTAAAAGCAAGAGAGGGTCATTAATGAGTCTGACTGCCTTAGATTCATAGATTCAACCTTATCAAGGATATAAGTATATGAAGAAGCATCCCAGATGTGTGAGCAGTATTCTGTGCAAGGATAGATAAGACCTTTATAGATTTTAAGTAACTGTAAAGAGGAAAAGAAATGACTAAAGCAAAACAGACTGCCAAAAGCCTTAGAGATATCAAAGGCGATGACAAAGGATTCCCCATAGTTCCTCAGAGAAGTAGAAAATACATGAGTAAGAAAGGAAAGAAAGCCACCAATGGATCTTGCCTTGTGGAAGCCGTCCTGGTGTTTGGGGATAAGTGAGTTATATTCCAGACATTTCAAGAAATAAGATTTGAGCAAATTTTCAAAAACTTTAGCATTTGCAGAGGCTAAGACAATAGGTCGGTAGTCCGAAGGAATAAAGTAGTCATCCTTCTTAGGAACAGGTTGCACTAAAGCATGCTGCCAAGATGTTGAGAGAATAAGGCGAAAAAGATGGCAAAGCACGGGAGACAGTTCATCTGCAAACTCCTTAAGGAACCTTGCTGGGATACCATCTGGACCAGATGCCTTGTTCGTCTTTAGCGAGTGAAGAACCTTTTGAACTTTGCGTCAAGAAATGATAAGGGAGGGCATAGGGTTAGAGAGGGGTAAAGCTTGAGGGAAAGGTGTGATGGAATTGTTTACGGAAGAACTGGCAGAAAATTGAAAGCCTAAAAGAGTGGCTTTGTCATTGGGAGAGCAAACTAAAAAACCATCAGAAAGAATGAGAGGGGGATAGGTTTAGTTACAGAAGTTTTTGGATAGGTTTTTGGCTAAGGACCAGAAACATTCATCAGTGGGAGAGAGGTTAAGGTCATCAACTTTCCATCTTATAAAGAGACGGTTTTAAATTTCCTTCAGAGCTTTGAGAGAGTGGACAGGGAGCGATGCTTTGAATTACATTCATAGTATCAAGGTTCGTAAGAAAACTTCTCTGAAGAATGTAAGGAAGTTCTTTTAGAGTTAATGAACAAATGTTGTTTGGAATTCCATAAGCGAAGACGTAGTTATTGCTAATTGCGTTCATAGAATTTAGGGCAAATATGATAAGCATCACTTAGAATGAAATTGGAACCTACCAGGATACCAGGAGATGGTAGTTACGTGCATAAAGCCCTTTGCAGTGAACATAATTATGTAGTTACACATATTATATATATATATATATATATATATATATATATATATATATATATATATATATATATATATATATATATATATATTTATACATATATATATATATATATATATATATATATATATATATATATATATATATATATATATATATATATATATATATATATATATATATATACATACACAAGCCTTTTCCCCTTACAAGGGGAGTGGCTGGGACAAGTCAAAATGATGTGATTCTTTGGGAAGAGAAAATACCTATTTAGTCGACTCTTACGAAACGCAGGATTACATGGAGAAAGAACTCTAGCCCCACTCCCTAAGAGGGCATACACACAAACACACAGAGACACACACACACATCTCTCTCTCTCTCTCTCTCTCTCTCTCTCTCTCTCTCTCTCTCTCTCTCTATATATATATATATATATATATATATATATATATATATATATATATATATATATATATATATATATATATATATATATATACATAAGCATTATAGATACGCAAAAACATGCATGCATTCATATACATATATACGGAATATAAAGGAAACATATATAACTATGTCAATAACCTTTCCTATTACCAACGTGAGAGTGCATATTTCAGTGTCTTTTTTTTCTGAATTACCAGGAAACATATATCACTATAGCTATTATTATTATTATTATTATTATTATTATTATTATTATTATTATTATTATTATTATTATTATTATTATTATTATTATTATTATTATTATTATTATTATTATTATTATATTTATTATTATTATTATTATTATTATTATTATTATTATTATTATTATTATTATTATTATTATTATTATTATTATTATTATTATTTTTATTATCGTTATTATTATTATTATTATTATTATTATTATTATTATTATTATTATTATTATTATTATTATTATTATTATTATTATAATTATTATTATGTTATGATTATGTCATATAGTAGTTCACTATATAGACAAGAAGTTGCAGAGTTTTGTTCCACCAGTATGCCACCAATGTTGTATCGTTTTAAACTATACAAAGATTATAGTATGCGAGGTGATAACATATATGCACAGACTGCTTAACATTTAGTTTATTTAGTTATACACTTATTCTATACCTCAATGCTCCCTGCCCCCTTAGGGTAAAATCTAATATCTTATTAATGCCTCGTACAAATTCTAACTAACTTGACTCTCTCACTGCCTCTGACTTTCTTGTATCACCAAGATGGCAGGGCGTGGTATGCTTGGACACCCTCCACCAATAGGCTTCCAGAGAAAAGGGGGTTACCACCCATTACATGTAGTATTAGGGGCGTGGCTACAAGAAAGTCAATTGGACACAAGGAGTGCCTAAATGTGCATTTTCGGTGGTGCATGTAGGTATGTACATGTAGGTATTGGTCTTCGGTTCTCATAAGAACGACCCAAAACTGTGTGATGTTTCTGACCTCTATCTGCAGGGGGAGCCGAGGTGTGAGAGGCCAATGGGTTGAGCCATAGATCTTTGTCATCTCTCTGTAACCACATATCCTGCCCAGAAAATCATACTGGAAATATCGGTCACGGATGTCGAGCCTCTACGATGGTGCATCATTTAATGTCCTCAGAACCTTCTATGTACAAGCCATACGCAGCCTCATAGACTATGCTTGTCCCACACTCTGGCTACTAACAGACCAACAGTGGGACAAAATAGAAGTAGTTCAAAACAACGCCACACGTACCATGCTAGGAGCCCCCATGTGGACCAAGAGAGAAAACATCCAGATGGAATCGGGACTCATTCCACTCAAACTCAGAGCTCAGCAAAGACTGACCCTTCTTGTGGCCAAAACCACCACTGCCCAACATAAATGCCTAGCTGGCACAAATCTCCATCTAGCCCTCAATCGCCACCCCAACCACCATCCTAGAACCTGGGCAGCCAAGGTCTGTGCTAGCCTGCAAGCACTGCCAGTCAGGGAGAGCATCCTAGCCAAGATACAAGACACACCGCTACCTGAATGCAGATGCCCACCCTCATGGAATGACCAACCACTCGACATAAAGATCGAGCTCCCTGACAACCCCAAAAGCTTGGTAAACCCGCTTGTCCTTAAAAACATATACATGGACAAAATTCAGAGCTGGAGCAGGCCAAACTCTCAAGTCTACTACACTGACGGTTCAGTAAATCAAGAAACTGGAGCCTCTGCCGCCGCCTTCACCACTGGAAACCACGTCCTCTCCTGGAGACAGTCAAACTCCTGCTCATCGCTCCAGACTGAGCTTGTTGCCATAGCCAACGCCCTCGACTTCTTCATTCAGCAAGAAGCTGACCATGCCCTAATTCTCTCTGACTCTAAAGGCGCCTTACAGGCCATCAAGAAGCCACTCCTCAGAGACAATGTACGCATCATCACC
>JAXCGZ010021067.1:10000-12500 GCA_037179515.1 Halocaridina rubra | reverse complement strand
ATATATATATATATATATATATATATATATATATATATATATATAAAATATATATATATATATATATATATATATATATATATATATATATATATATATATATATATATATATATATATATATATATATATATATATCCACCTTTACTTTATATTCACCAGAATTTGTTGGTGTTAACTGTTTTGAAGTTTTTAGGATTAATTTCTGAAAACATTAAGTATCACGGCCTCTACCCCCCTCTAACTATCAGAGTAGGTAGCGTTATAGAGTCCGACGCCTGTACATTCATGTTGTTGTTGTTGTTGTTGTTCCGGTTTTACGTCACGGACTCCCTTTTCTACCAAGGGCTATGACGGTTGCCCTCTTGCGAAGGGTTTGTTTTGGCAGATGTAATCGTTACTCTGAGTGCATGCCCTTTCTAACCTCAGACCGTGACGGGGCGCGAACCCTCGACCTGACGCCTCAGAGTCGTGGACGCTACCGCTTGAGCCACGGTAACTACAAATGTCTTTTTCGGTTTTACGTCATGAACTCCCTTTACAACTAAGGGCTAGGACGGTTGCCTTCTTGCGAAGGACTTGTTTTGGCAAATGTAATCGTTTCTCTGAGTGTATGCCCTTACTAACCTCAGTCCGTGATGGGGCGCGAACCCTACACCTGCCGCCTCAGAGTCGCGGACGCTACCATTTTGCCACGGAGACTAGTCGACTCCTGTACATTCATGGAAGGAGCTAATTTATCAATATTGAGAGCTTCCAGATATTGCAGGTGCCGGAATTGTGTTTCTTTGTGCAGTATATTTGTATTTTCTTTCAATATTTGTCTCGTCATGGAGCTCTAGTGTCTTTTTTTTTTTTTTTTTTTTAAGCATATGGAGATGGGGCACACCCTTCTGCAAATGCCAAGTCAGTCTCCTGGTGAGTTTGGTTTTTGTTATTCCAATATATGAAGATTGCAGACTGCAAACCTCATTGGGGGCAATTGTATATTGGTAAGCAACGTAACATTCCTGGAGGGAGTTTTCGGAAGAAATGGCCCTCTTTTTTAAAAGAAGGTTCACCGTCTTCTTTGTTTTGTAACAGATGTGTAATTCGACTTTCCTTTCATATATATATATATATATATATATATATATATATATAATATATATATATATATATATATAAATATATATAATATATATATATATATATATATATATATATATATATATATATATATATATATATATATGTATATATATGTATATATATATATATATATATATATATATATATATATATATATATATATATATATATATATATATATATATATATATGCATATATATATATAATATATATATATATATTATATATATATATATATATATATATAAATATATATATATATATATATATATATATATGCATATATATATATATATATATATATATATATATAATATATATAATATATATATTATATATATATTATATATATATATATATATATATATATATATGCATATATATATATATATATATATATATATATATATATATATATATATATATATATATATATATATATATATATATATATATATATATATATGAATATATACATGCATGCATATATACATACATACAAACACACATACACACACACCACACACACACACACACACACACACACACACGCAAGTGCTGATGGAGTTAGATGTTCATAAAGCTACAGGTCCTGATGATATATCCCCTCATGTACTTAAAAAATGCAGAAACTCAATATCAGTGGCCCTAAGTATCATATTTAAAAAGTCACTGGAGTCAGGGGAGATTCCAAGATGCTGGAAACAAGCAAACGTGATACCTATCTTCAAAAAGAGAAGTAGAATACGGCTCTGAACTATAGACCAGTTTCCTTGACCAGCATATCTCTCTTCACTTGGAATCCTTCAACTTTTTGTCAGTGAGGCAACATGGCTTCAGAGAAGGTAGATCAACAGTAACAAACTTCTTAGAGTTTTATGATGAGGTAAGCCGAATACTACAGGAAAGAGAGGGCTGGGCAGATTGCATATTACTAGACTTCCAGAAAGCGTTTGACACTGTTCCACATGGGAGACTTATTAGGAAGCTGCAGGCAATGGCTAGAAGGAAGGGAACAGAGGGTTAGAGTAAGACAGTGTCTGAATGGAGAAGAGTTAGTAGTGGAGTTCCACAGGGTTCAGCTTTAGGGCCACTTTTGTTCCTTGTATATATAAATGACCTACCAGAGTCTGTAAATTCATTCATGAATATGTTTGCAGATGATGCAAAGATTGTGAAGAAAGTAGGAAAATATAACAATGGTAGAGAACTTCAGGAAGATCTAAGTAGTCTGCATGAGTGGTCAGAAAAGTGGCTAATGAAATTCAATACTTCAAAATGTAAGGTAATGAGAATGGGTACAAGTGCAAGAAGGCCCAAGCTTGACTACTCGGTGGCTGGAGTACAACTTCAAGAGACAGAGAATGAG
>JAXCGZ010021067.1:2500-5000 GCA_037179515.1 Halocaridina rubra | reverse complement strand
ATTCGTCCTTACCACAGATAAAGACGCATCCATGCATACTCATACACATCATTGTCATCTGAGGGTAACACAGCAGAGGAAAGTGCATGTACTTAATCGCATATACGTACACATATAAACCTGAAGATACATACATACATACACATAAACACAGTGCCATATAATGAAAGATAAATTTGGAAGGAAAAGAAAGAGAAAGACTGAAAGCAACATATGTATCGTAGGAAGTGATTGCTAGAGATAGAAAATGGACCATATATACGTAAAACGGTTAATAAATAAATAAGAGGAAAAGGGACTTGCTATGGGTCAGTACGGGCAAGGAGAGGAGGTCAAATGGTCATACCCAAAGGCATATCTGTTCCCAAGAGGTCAGGTACTCTCAACTACGGTCATGTGTGGTCAAATTACCTCTCTCTCTCTCTCTCTCTCTCTCTCTTCTCTCTCTCTCTCTCTCTCTCTCTCTCCCTCCCCCCTCTCTCTCTCTCTCTCTCTCTCTCTCTCTCTCTCTCTCTCTCTCTCTCTCTCTCTTAGAGTAACAGTTGCTTTTCTCTACTCCAACCACACAGTCTCTCTCTCTCTCTCTCTCTCTCTCTCTCTCTCTCTCTCCTCTCTCTCTCTCTCTCTCTCTCTCTCTCTCTTTCTCCCTCTTTTGAGATAAAATCTAATTCAAATCTGAACAAGTTGGGTCACATGCTTAAATGGGATTATTGGTTTCAAGCTATCGCTAAAGGAAAAAAAGAAGAGAGAGAGAGAGAGAGAGAGAGAGAGAGAGAGAGAGAGAGAGAGAGAGAGAGAGAGAGAACATGATTCATGGTTACAGTTTGCTTGAGTTAACTTCTTATATTGTACTCATAGAAGGTTAAAGTTTTAACCTTACTTAACCTAGTGTTTAAAAGAAAAGACTTTTGAATTTCCATCTATAATAAGAAAAATAAAAAAAGCTCATGTTTAGAAGTTTGTTTTATTGGTAATTTTTACAAGAAATGAATACGATAGGAAAACATTTTGCATGACGTGCTATTTATACTTCAATATGGCCACCAGATTTCGCTACCTGCTTCTCGAAACACCCAGGAATCGCGTCAGGAACTCTTCCCGTATCAGCTACACACCCTGTAGCCATGAGTTTTGACTGACAAATCCTGATTGTCTTTGCGTTGACTTGAGCATGTACTCCTCTAATGGTCCTGCGCCATATATCCACTCGAACAACGGATTTCCAAACTTCGTTACGTGCCGCTAGCTGGGGCACGCTCCTGCAGGGGGAAGACGGTCAGCCATTTTTGTATGGCGTCCAAATTTAAAACAAAATAATCAAACTGAAACACAGATACAAACAGATTAAATGATTTAAATTTACAGATTAAATTCTCATACAGTAAAGATCAAACATAAAAAAATTGAGACAAAAGTTACTATAATTGGAGAGAGTGCAGCGAAGAATGACCAAGATGATACACAATATCAGAAATCTACCATATGAGGACAGATTAAAAAAACTTAATCTACATTCTCTAGAGAGGCGAAGAGTTAGGGGGGATATGATTGAAGTGTATAAATGGTTTAAAGGGTTTAACAAGGGAGATATTAATAAAGTTTTAAAAAATTCACGATCAAACCAGAACTCGTAATAATGGATTTAAGCTTGATAAATTTAGGTTCAGAAGGGAAATTGGTAAAAATTGGTTTGGTAATAGAGTAGCTGATGCATGGAACAAGCTTCCTAGTATGATAGTAAATGCCAATACCTTAGACAGCCTTCAAATGTAGATTAGATAGACATATGACAGAGGTAGGGTGGGTATGAATAGGTTAGTGCTTATTAGAAAAATCATAAAAAGAAAAATAGAATAAATAAGTAGAGTAAAATAGAATAGGTTAGACATGCTGAAAATACAATTCAAAAATGGAGCTGCCTCGTGTGTGCCAATAGGCATGTTGCAGTGTCCCTCTATTCTTATGTTCTTATGTTCTTATATTTAAATCGCGTTAAAGTTTTAGCCTAATCTAACCTAACCGAACTTAGCATTAAAAAACCTGCCGTCTCTATTAAAAAGAATTAATAATGAAGATTAATGTTTATTTGAGTCACATTCTTTATATTAAAGTAACGTAAAACTTTCAAAATTAATTTATTTTGACCTCATGAATAAACAAAAAATAAGTTTATTTAAACGAATGTTAACCCAAACTGGATTCAAAGACTTTCCATTAATAGGTTTATGTCAGTTAATTTAAGGACCGCGGAAGTGTAGTGGTTTAAAATACTCGACTCAGGAGGTGACAGTCACGAACGAGCCTACCGTGGGATGTCAATAAGGGCCTTTCAGCCTCCATTATCCAGCTTCAATCTGCATCCACCCTCATGAAGGGGACTAATAGTGACACATATATCGTAGTTATTAAAATGATCAGTTAGTACACATTGTAGAGACTGTGAAAGGTGATACTGGCCAATGGAATTTACCCGCACCTGTTCAATGCTGCAAACTGGGAT
>JAXCGZ010021066.1:72500-85000 GCA_037179515.1 Halocaridina rubra | reverse complement strand
TGAGCCATGTTATATATATGAACTATCTTCCTCCACTAATTCTTATCTCTTCCACGCACTCTTTCCTGTTCCATCGTCTTACCACGTGCATTCAGTTCTCTTTTCATGCCATCTATCCATCTCATTCTAAGTCTCAATTTTTGAAATAACTCCAATATACATACATACATATATATATATATATATATATATATATATATATATATATATATATATATATATATATATATATATATATATATATATATATATATATATATATATATATATATATATATATATATATATATATATATATATATATATATATATATATATATATATATATATATATATATATATATATATATATATATATATATATATATATATATATATATATATATATATTATTATTATTAATATTATTATTGTTATTATTATTATTATTATTATTATTATTATTATTATTATTATTATTATTATTATTATTATTATTATTATTATTATTATTATTATTATTATTATTGTTATTATTATTATTAAAATTACTATTATTATTATTATTATTATTACAATTCTTATTATCTTTATTATTATTTTTGTTACCATTATCTTTATTATTATTTTATTATTATTATTATTATTATTATTATTATTATTATTATTATTATTATTATTATTATTATTATTATTATTATTATTATTATTATTATTATTATTATCATTATTATTATTATTATTATTAATATTATTATTATTATTATTATTATTATTATTATTATCATTATTATTATTGTTATTATTTTTATTATTATTATTATTATTATTATTATTATTATTATTATTATTATTATTATTATTATTATTATTATTATTTTTATTATTATTATTATTATTATTATTATTGTTATTATTGCTATAATTATGTTCATTATTATTATTATTATTATTATTATTATTATTATTATTATTATTATTATTATTATTATTATTATTATTATTATTTTTATTATTATCATTATTATTATTTTTATTTTTGTTATTGTTATTATTATTATTATTATTATTATTATTATTATTATTATTATTATTATTATTATTATTATAAATATTATTATTATTATCATTATTATTATTATTATTATTATTATTATTATTATTATTATTATTTTTATTATTATTATTATTATTATTATTATTATTATTGTTATTATTGCTATAATTATGTTTATTATTATTATTATTATTATTATTATTATTATTATTATTATTATTATTATTATTATTATTATTTTTATTATTATCATTATTATTATTTTTATTTTTGTTATTATTATTATTATTATTATTATTATTATTATTATTATTATTATTATTATTATTATTATAAATATTATTATTATTATCATTATTATTATTATTATTGTTATTATTATTATTATCATTATTATTATCATTATTATTATTATTATTATTATTATTATTATTATTATTATTATTATTATTATTATTATTATTATTATTATTATCATTATTGTATTAATGATAATTATAGTAATATAAACAGCAATAATACGCAAAATTATCTTTATTATTCATTTATACAAATAAAGAAATTTTGGAGCATTTTAATATTTTTAATCTAACTTAGTTAATGGGAAGTGATTCTTCAAGTGGATGTCAAAGATGTTTGCAAAATAACAGTGAACTGTAATTTATTGTTTAGAAAAAGCTATTAAATTGTAATTTAGAGGTAGTCATAGATTTTGTAAATTGCGACAGTTACCTACAACAGTTAAAAAAAATGAAAAAAAAAATATTAGTAACTTTAAAAGATAAAATAAGAAATTAGTAAAAAAAATTAAATATTCATAAATATTTAAAAATAAAAGTTTGATGAATTAGAATTATTATTAATCAATTAGATAATTATTATAATGAGATACAAAAAATATACAAAAATTAAGGAAAAAGAACATTCAATATTCACAGTTATATAGTAATGCTACTTTGAAATTTTTAGAAATCTTTAGCTTTCACCTCAAGTGATAGAGCATGCAGCTTTGATTCGTCAAGTCGTTGGTTTGAGATCTGCCATGGTCTTGGTTAAAAAAGAACCTTCACACATGGTAGAGATCGCACTCCCAAAACCAAAGTCCGCCTCAAGAAGGCAACGTCCTAACTTTCCGTAAAGTAAAACTGGATAAACTGTCTAATGTTTATTTATACCTGCATTCTATCCCCATGCTCTGAAGCTCCACCTCCTTGTACTGAAAATCCTCCTTCATATTTTTTTACTTAGGTAGGTCACTTATTTCTGGATATAATTTTTTTTTTAAAGGATATATGATATCAATATATTTTTGCCAATTAATTTGCCCAATCTCTAGTTCTCTTTCATGAATCCAAGTTCCTGGGAAGGAAAATATATTTCCTTATCGCTATCAGCTAGTGGGTGGGAGGCTATGAATGTAAGAGATAAAAGATATTAATATGTGTTTGGTCTGCTTCCTGTTACTTTCCTTAATATCAATGGTTCATTGGTGGATTCATGTTGCTGGATAGGAAATTCTAATTCCTCATTGGCTATCTGTTAGAGAGTGGGAGGATTTAACTTATAAAGGATGAAAGATATTAAAATCCGTTTGGTCAGCATTTGCTGTTACTTTCTTTAATATCTGTTCCTCATTGGTGTATAGAAGTGGTTATAAAGCCAACTCTACATTCGCATTGACTATCAGTTAGAGTGCAGGTGGAGCAAATGCACGAAATTGAAGGAAACAAAGAAAAGTGAATGACGGTCATAAATGGCAGAATGTTATGGGAGGGCATTGATTAATATTGTCCTAAGGTAAAATGAATGGGCTGGTGAAGGAAATATGTGAGAAGGAAATTTTTCAAAAAGGGCCGACAAGAAAATAAAATTTTCAGTGGGATTTCTTATGCAATTTTTTAATATTTCTTATTTACTTATTCATTAACTTGCATGTTTATTTGTTTACTCCTTTCTTTCTGTTTCTTTTCTTGCTTGTTTGTGTGAGTTTGTTTATAAATTATAGATTAACTAGCACAATATTGTCGCATTGTCTAGTCATCATTAAAATGTCAATTCATTAATTGTTCTACATCAGATTTTCTTTACACTTGTGGACTGGTACAACAAAAACCTTTCTTGTTATGGGTGGGAACTCAAGTAGAAGATTTCATACTACATTCTTTCCGCTAGAAGAATATTGACAATGGATACAGGACGAGAGATTCTTGTGTCTCCACTGAGGAAATTCTTGGAGTTAAGGTGAGGGTATTCCGGGTGTGAAAATTTGGATCTTGTAAGGGAGAATAGCCCCTGGGTGCTCTAAGGTTATTCATATTTACAAGGCAAGTCACCTAACGTAATCTCCCCTATGCTAAAATACCCAATATAGCTTAATCTAACTCAGTCTAATGTAACCTAACCTTACCTCATCTAACGAAACTAATTGCGGGGTTATTTCACACTATATGGGCTTCTTGGGGTTGCTTATCTTTACAAGATCTAAACTTTCATGGACAAACCGAACGAGAGATGATTGTGAATCTAGCAAAGAACTTTTTAATTTTGTACTGAACTGACGAGATCGGTTCAGAGATTCGCAAATAAGAATATCTATGAGATATAGAACGGAAGATTGTTGTCTACGAAATTGAAACCTTGTTATGCGTTTAGAAAAGACACCCAATGAGAGATTTCTAAGCAGAAAGGTTCATGAGAAATGATAAAAAATGAAAATGAAAATATCTACTTTAGTATGACTGTTCTGCATTACAGATTTTAGAGTTGAAAATTAAAAGCCTCCATTTCGTTTTCTTTTTCTAAATCAACACTAGTTGTTAAAAGAAGTTATATTCCTGAAAGAACCAAAAATAATAAGTATATTAAAAAAAATTGATAAAATAGAGAAATAAAAAAAAAATAAATAAATATATATATATATATATATATATATATATATATATATATATATATATATATATATATATATATATATATATATATATATATATATATATACATATATATATATATATATATATATATATATATATATATATATATATATATATATATATATATATATATATATATATATATATATATATATATATATATATATATATATATATATATATATATATATATATATATATATATATATATATATATATATATATATATATATATATATATATATATATATATATATATATATATATATATATACGTATATATATACATATATATATATATATATATATATATATATATATATATATATATATATATATATATATATATATATATATATATATATATATATATATATATATATATATATATATATATATATATATATATATATATATATATATATATATATATATATATATATATATATATATATATATATATATATATATATATATATATATATATATATATATATAGTCTCACTCGCTCTATATTTCACATCTTGGTTCCTCGGAGATAAAGGGTCATCACAATTCCTATCACCACTTCCATTCTCCTTGGGCCAGTCACAGTGAAAACGGATCATATTCATTTTATATAGGCTCTTGATATTATTATTCAACAGTCTTATTAAGCTTAGAATGCATGAATAATTTTTACTCTGACAGGGCCTTGAACCTAAGATCACATAATTACTGTGCCAAGACGCTACCAACTACAGCACAGAAGGTCCAAAAGAGAAACCAACATTACAGCTTAACTACTACTCTAGAAATGAATACATTCTATCTGAATGCTTTTTTGTTCACATTACAGTTTCTCCCAGCCTTGCTCTTGGCTTCGTTTTCATAATTAATTCAAATCTCGATCTCATTAGGGACCAGCAAATAGCAAATAAGCACATTACCATATGTGAAAAAATGGATCACTATTACCCCGACCTGGACTTGAACCTAGAACACATAATTACTGTGCCAAGGCGCTACCAACTACGCAACAGAAGATCTAAAAGAGAAACCAACCTTACAGGTTAACTGCTATATTAGGAATGAACGCATTCTATCTGGATGCCTTTTTGTTCATATTACAGATTTTCCCAACCTCACTTGTGGCCTCGTTTTCGCATTTAGTTCAAATCCCAATCTCATTAGGGATCAACACTATTCATATAAGCACATTACCATATGTGAAAGCATGAATCAATTTTACCATGATTGGGATTTAAACCTAGGACACATAGTTACTGTGAAGTAGAATACTGGTTGACTAGACTGATATATAGCCTGATATAGAATACTGGGTAATGGAACTGTTATTTAGCTTAAGCTAGAATTATGAATGACTGGACTGATATTTGGTTTGGTTCAGAAGAGTAGGAGACTGGAATGATATATGGCTTTGAAACAGAATTAAGAATGGCTGTAATGATATATACTTTGAAATAAAATACTGATTGATTACTCAGATATTTGGCTTGAAACAGAATACTGAGTGACTAAAGTGACATTTGAATTGAACTAGAATACTGGCTGGCTGGACTGATATCTGGTTTCAAATAAAATACTGGGTAACTAAATGGATATTTAGTTTCATATAGAAGAACAGGTTACTTGACTAATATTTGCTGTGATACAGAATACTGGATGACTGAAGTGATATTTAGTATGAAGTAGAATACTCCCTGACTGGACTGATTTTAGGATTGATATAGAATATTAATGACTGGATTGATATTTGGTTTCAAATAGAATATTCGCTTAATGGACTGATATCTGGTTTGCTGCAGAATACTGGGAAAGTAGAAAGTTATTTGGTTTCAAATAGATAAAAGAATGACAGCATTGATATTTGGTTTCAGATAGAATGTGGGGTAACTGAATTGATAAATGGTATGATATAGAATACTAGGTGACTGGACAGATATTCGGTTTTAGATAGAATAATGTGTGAATGATTGTCTTTACTGATATTTCAGTTCATAGAGAATATTAAGTGACTGCTCTCACATTTGCTGCGAATTAGAGTACAGGATAACTGGAATGATATTTGGTATGATGCAGAATAACGCATGACTGGAATGACATTTGGTTTTAAACAGAATACTAAGTGATTGGATAGATATTTGGTGTGACATAGAATACTGAGTGATTGGACACATATTTGGTGTGACATGGAATACTGGATGACTGGATTGATAATTGGTTTTAAAAATTTTACTGACTTTCAGTTTGATATAGAATACTAAGAAACTTGACAAATATGTAGTTTGAAATAGCATAATTGGTAACTGGATCGATATTTAGTTTCAAATAGAATTCTGGGTGATTGAAATGATATTTGGTTTGATATTGCATATTGGGTAATTATGCATGTATTTCGTTTCAAATAGAGTAATAGGTGACTGAGCTGATATTTGGCTGGAAACCGAATACTGGGTGATTCGATAGATAATTGGTGTGAGGTAGAATTCTTGATGACTGGATTGATATTTGGCTTGATACAGAATACAGAGCAACAGAACTGATCTTTGGTTTGAAATAAGATATTGAGTGACTGTGATAAAATTCTCTTCGATACAGATTACTGGTGACTGCACTGATATTTGGTTAATAATAGAACACTGGGAGACTGGAGTGATATTTGCTTTGAAATAGAATACTGGTTTGAAATATAATACAGAGTGACAGGGCTAGAATTTTATTTGAAATAGAATACTAAGTAATTGGACTGATATTAGCATTAAAATTTTTATAACATATAATAATAATAATAATAATAATAAACTTTATTTCCATTTTACAATGGGTATTCGTCAGCCAGGACAAGCCCCAACCCCCCACTGTGATGTCCACCCACAGCAGTTCCTGCCAGTAAACAGCTTAAACTCTCGGTCTTGGACGGGGACCGATCTTTCGACCTCCTGAATGCGAAGCCAGCGCGTTACCACTGTACTAGCCAGCAGTATAAGACATAGTAAGATATCTTAATTCAAAATATTTTCATAAAGATATAAATGTGCTCAACCTTGCACCTCAACTTTTACCTTTAAACATATCACTTGAATTTTTTTCACCATTACTATTTTAACATAGCACCAGACCCCTCAAACTCTAATCTGAAAAGAATATTAAGGAAAATTTATTTTTTCATTATTTTTTTTAAGTTCATTGATATTCTTCAGCTGTTCCCTTCCTTAACGCTCGGGGCTATATGGAGGGATAGAGGAGCACGAGGCTTCATATTTTATCTTGGAAGGTTCGATGGGTTTTTAATAATCTTCCCACTCTCTTCATATTTCATACTTAAAAAATTAAAGATTTTCAGTTTCTCAACAGGCATAACACTTTTGTTTTATATTGGCTTGGCTCCTTCCCATTTTATATTTCAATTCAGTTTATATATATATATATATATATATATATATATATATATATATATATATATATATATATATATATATATATATATATATATATATATATATATATATATATATATATATATATATATATATATATATATATATATATATATATATATATATATATGTTTGATCCGTATTGTGGCTTTTGGATGGGTTGGTGCTTCTATCCCTGTGGTGCAGAGAAGGTGTTATTTCCGAGTACTCAAAGGAACCAGAATGTTCCAAGAAAATGAGTTATCAAGGAATATATTGGAAATCTTTAGTTTTCCTAGAAATTAAAAGCCCTTTATAGTCAGACATTCTACTGGGTTCGAAGGAATCATATTATTCCTAGAATGCGTGGTATTCTAAGGATGCAAAATATATAACAGTGTTTTAAGGGACTAGAATTATGTGGTACTTTAGTCAGAAGGAATCAGAATATTCCGATAATTTGAAGGAGAAGAAGAAGTGGAAGTATTTGCAAGAGGAGAAGAAGAGCATTTTGACTAAAATATGCTGATACTGATAGATGTGTTTGGGAAAGGGATTAAAAAAAGGAAGGCTGACCATTGGCCAACATTAATAAACTTCATGAGGATTATGGAAGTGATAATATACTGGGTAGAGGATTCACTGTGAATTGCAGGGAAATTTATCATTTTCCTTTTTATCCTAGAAAATAGGCTACAACACACTAAAAAGAAAAAAGGATATTAAATTTGACTGAAATTAAAGAGAATGAATTTCCACTTATCGTTCACTATTTCGTAATTATATTAGAAATAAATTAATAGCAATATATGAAGAGTAGAAATTTAGGCCTTAGAAATTTCTTAGCTCAACTTAAGGTAAAACATCTGGTTCATGCTTCTCTTTTTGTTTATTAATAAATTATTTTTGAGATAAGGGTGTGAGGAATGTTTGACTTTTCTACATTTAAAAAAATTTAAAAAAGATTCAACTTTTTTTTATTTCTTATTTAAGCTAGAGATAAAGGGATAGCAGAGAGTTTGAATACTCGCACAAGGAATAAAATAAAATATTACAAATCAATGTAACTCAAAAGAAGTTTTGGACACCAGCAAAATAAATAAGACCAAAAATAATAAAAGCTGCGGGGAACACAAATAATTCATAACGAAGTTTGAAAACACACACACTGGATAAAAACAGACCCTCACAAGATTAATAATTTTATGCACAAAGCTACTGTTTGTGACGAAAGTGAGGGATGCATATTTAATTGCTCCTTAGCATGTATAATATTGTGTTGCCATATTTTATATGAAAAAGGGACGACTTTTATTCGTGAAACATTTGAATTATTCACTTTCCGTTTGTGTTGCCACTTAGCTTTTGCGTTGTGAGCTGGAAGAGGTATCATCAAAGAGGCAATAAATTGCTAACATATACAATATTCAACATGGATGTTATTTTGCTTTTCATAGCTTACCTAAAAATTCCTTTTTAACTATTTTGCTGCTCTTCCAACCTAGAATTTTTTTTTCTTACATGTTGGTGCTTATCTTGCATAAAATATTTTTTTTGTCATTCTTGGCTTGAGTATCTTATCTAGAATATTCCTCTTTTGTGACCATTTGCTTGTTTATCCTACTTAGAATTTTCATATTTGTAGTCATCCTTTGTTGTTTATATTACATAGAATTTTCCTAATTTTTTTGAACATTTAATTGCTGATCCCACCGAAAATTTATCCAGAGATCCATTTATATGCCCTTTTTGTGCTTATCTTACCCAGAGTTCCTATTTTTGACCCTTTAAGGGCTTATATTAACTTAAAATTATTTTTCTTGACACATTTGGTATTTATCCCACCTTAGATATCCCTTCTCTTGACCGCTTTGGTGCTTATCTGAACTGAAATTCCATTTTCTTGACCCTATTTGTGCTCAACTTACCTAAAAATCCGTTTTTGACCCTTTATGTTCTTTGCCTATCTAAAATTTTCTAAACTTCAGCCAATTGGTGCTTATATAACCTAAAATTCCTTTTTCTTTACACTTTTGGCGCATATAATACTCAGAAGCCCCTTTTCTTGACTCTTTTGGTATATATTTTACTTAAAATTTCTTTTTTTATTGACACTTGGTGCTTATCTTAAGTATATTTATTTTTACTATTTTCTTGCTTATCTTACCTACAGTTCTTTTTTTTTTGACTCTTGATATTTTCTTACCTAGAAAATTTCTTTCTTGTGATCATTTGATTGCTTATCATACCTGGAATATTTTTCCTTGCCTAATATTCTACTTTTATAGCTGGCAATCTGACCTAGAAATCATCTTTAAAGAAAGTTTTGCATTTTTTTTTACTTCTCCTTGTCACAATTTTTGTATGGTTATTTTTTTTTACCTTTCTACCTGCTTATTTTACCTAGTGTTCCCCTTGGAAGAGTTTTTGTTAACTGTTTGTGTATTTTACCTAGAATTCCCTTTTTTTTGTCCCTTTCATATTTTTAACTGGCTATCATATCTACAATTCTTTTAAAGACATTATTGTAACCAAAGACTTAATTTGATTTTCATATTTTTAACCTTATTGCAAGCTTATATTATTGTTAAAATTCCCCTTTCTTTCCCTTTTGTGAACATTCAAGCTTTTGTTCGCCCCTTTTTGTGAGCATATAACCCTTTTCTCTTACCAAGAAGCTCTTTTCATTTTGCTTTATGTGCCTTTTCATGGTTATATTTTTCCTAATCCTATATATTCCCGTGTTTGTTACTTTACCTGCTTAGTATTCCTTTTCCTTTTTGATGGCTCTTTTTTACCACCCTCTTTATTTCATAATTTTTGACCTAGCAAAATGTTACTAGTTCTTTTTTCTCTGCTTTGTAGTCTTATTTTACCCTCGTTATCCATGACACTTTTTAACCATGGTTTACCACATTAACCTTTTCTTAATAAGTGTCTTGAACCACAGATAGAAAAGAGTTTAGTCTTGCTAAGTTAGGCAAGGTACCATGTTGCTGTTATAGACTTTCACTCTGCCTCTTGCTAGACTCACCTTTTCTGGTGTCTTACCAGATCCCAGTAATACATATTATGCGCTGTGTTCCATAGCTATGTTGAAATATCTAAGAGCAGACACTGTGGCACTGGATATACCCTTCAAGTATAAGCACCGTGGCAGTGAAAGCACATTACGAACTCAAGCACTGCAGTACAGGAAGTAGTCTGTGACCACAGGCACAAAGACAAGATGGCACATAAAATGCAAGAGATCAGGCTCTTTTCAACCTAAGGCTCAGTGAGTGTCCACTGTTTACCCGTTCATCACTTCCAGGACTACCCTAGCAAAAATACTGAACATTTCATCTTGATGGAGTTGCAAGGGTGGGGGCTGAGTCAAAACTGATACAGTCAACCAAAGCTAAGTAATATACATAATTCACTCCTCTTAGCTCCTTGAGGAAAAATGACAGCCACAATCCTCTCACTTGTGTCATCCACATGGTAAGTGGGCATGGAAGTTCTGTCGTCAGGCCTAACAGCAGCAGACGATTTACAGCTATCCCAAGAACAATCTACAAATATGACTATTGATACCTCAATGATGAATCATGGTAAGAAAGTAACATTAGTTTATGTGAACGCCCAGTCCCTTCTTGCTCATTTTGAGGATATAATAATGCTAACAAAAGACCTCAACATAGATATCCTCTGTGTAAGTGCAACTTGGCTTCTTCCTACAACTGAAAATAAATATGTGAATATCCCAGAGTTTAAAATATTTCATAATGACCATGGCAGAGGAGGTGGGGTCTGTATTTATGCTAGAAAGTATTTTAGTGCATCAGAAATAACCACAGGTCTAGAAAAAAATTGAAGAACTCGACGATATATGGATCACTGTGCAGTATCAGAAACTTTCATCTTTCATTATAGGAGTGTTTACAGTCACCCAAAAGCACCTTCCAGTTCATTTAGTCATCTGCTAGAAACATTCAGAAATATCTGTGTGCGCCATTATCCTGCACACATGCTTGTTGAATTTAATGATGACTTTGCTCTCAGCAGATACCAAAATGAAAAGGGTGATCAAACACCGTGAAGTTAACACAAATAGTGACCAAACCGACCCGTATAACTCCTAATTCAAGGACTGTGATAGTTCTGATAATAACAAATAAAGTGGAAAGTATACCCAATTAGGACGTAATTCCTTGCCTAATTGCATATCACAAGCTCAACATTCCTATGCTAAAAATAAACAAACCGAAAAGGAAGCCTTTCTTCAAGATATTTCGGTGCCTATAAGATTACTCCCCTGATATTTTTTGTGGAACGTTAATCAACAACAGAAATGCACTTGCTGGTATAGTACGCACAGATAATATCGATTTTCAGGTTGAGATTTTAACAAAAGTCTTCCGTAAATGCCTAGATAGTAGTGCACTCATTGCAACAAAAAATGTAACCGTAACCCGCTCCTCAGCCCCCTGGCTAACTAATGACATCATAGAGGCAATGCAAATTATAAATCAAATACAAAGCGAGATAAAAATTAATAGATATGATGTGACTCTCTTTGAACATTTTAAAGTAGAAAAGAGACATGTTAGATCCCTCACTGATATAAGTAAAAAAAAAAACAATTTAAAGACTCTAGACATGATGCAGCAGCAACATGGAAAATTATAAGAATCATGACACCAAATGGAAAGTGTACCTCTGAAAGTTATGAAAATATTACGGAGTTGAATGACAAAGCGGAAAACTTTAATAAATATTTTGCTAACTTTGGGAAAAATACATATGAGAAAACGCAAGAAAACATCAACTCAGTGAACATGAGAATTTATTTAAATGACAATTCTTCCAATGTAAACTTAAGAGTTATCAAGATCAATCCTGTCGATTGTGCTACCCTAATTCTTACCATAAAGAACCTAAGAAACCCTGGCTCTTATGCTCCAGATAGTATACCATATCATTTCATCAAAAATGCTCTACCCATGATGGTACCTTATATTCTAACAATTATAAACACTTCCACTGTTACTAAAAAGTTTCCTGACTCTTGGAAAAAAATCATATGTAATACCTCTGCACAAAAATGGGAACAGAGAAGATGCGACAAAC
>JAXCGZ010021066.1:62500-67500 GCA_037179515.1 Halocaridina rubra | reverse complement strand
GCATTCTAACTGAATGCCACTATGTTAATATTACAGATTCCCCAACCTCGCTCGTGGCTTCATTTTTGCATTTAATTTAATTCCCAATCTCATTCGGGCCATGAAATAATCAAATATGCACATTACGTATGTGAAAACATGAATTATTCATTACCCCGACAGGGACTCGAACCTATTACTTATGTTTACTAAGTCAAGGCACTACCACTACACAAAATAAGGTTAAAGGAAATCCAACCTTATAGCTTATATCTGCTATGCTTAGGAATGAATGCATTCTAACTGAATGCCACTATGTTCATATTACATATTCCCCAACCTCACTCATGGCTTCATTTTTGCATTTAATTCAAATCCCAATATCATTCGGGTTATACAATAACCAAATAAACACATTACATATGTGAAAACATGAATCATTTTTTACCACGACCAGGACTCGAACCTAGGACTTATTATTACGAAGTCAATGCGCTACCATCTACACACCACAGAAGGATAAAAGGAATCCAACCTTTTAGCTTATATCTGCTATACTTAGGAATGAACTCATTCTATCTGAATGCCACTATGATCATATTACAGATTCTCCAACCACACTCGTGGCTTCATTTTCGCATTTAATTCAAATCCCAATCTCATTCGGGCCATGAAATAATCAGATAAGCACATTCAATATGTGAAAACATGAATCATTTTTTACCCCGATCAGGACTCGAGCCTAGAACTTATAATTACTAAGTCATGATGCTACGAACCACACATCACAGAAGGTTAAAAGGAATCCAACCTTTTAGCTTATATCTGCTATACTTAGGAATGAACGCATTCTATCTGAATGCCACTATGTTCATATTACAGATTCCCCAACCTCACTCGTGGCTTCATTTTCACATTTAATTCAAATCCCAATCTCATTCGGGTCATACAATAACCTAATAAGCTCATTACATATGCAAGGTGTTTCTATTGTTATTGTATGACCAGAATGAGCTTGATATTTGAATTAACTTCGAAAATGAAGCCACGAGTGAGGTTGGGAAATCTGTAATATGAACATAGTGGCATTCAGTTAGAATGCGTTCATTCCTAAGTATTGCAGATATAAGCTATAAGGTTGGATTCCTTTTAACCTTCTGTGGTGTAGTGGTAGCGCCTTGACTTAGTAATCATAAGTCCTAGGTTCGAGTCCCGGTCGGGGTAAAGAATGATTCATGTTTTCACATATGTAATGTGCTTATCTGATTTTTTCATGGCCCGCATGTGATTTAGAACTGAATTAAATGCTAAAATGAAGCCACGAGTGAGGTTGGGGAATCTGTAATATGAACTTAGTGGCATTCAGTTAGAATGCGTTCATTCCTAAGTATAGCAGATATAAGCTATAAGGTTGGATTCCTTTTAACCTTCTGTGGTGTAGTGGTAGCACCTTGACTAAGTAATCATAAGTCCTAGGTTCGAGTCCCGGTCGGGGTAAAAAATTATTCATGTTTTCACATATGTAATGTGCTTATCTGATTATTTCATGGCCCGAATGAGATTGGGAATTGAATTAAATGCTAAAATGAAGCCACGAGTGAGGTTGGAGAATCTGTAATTTGAACATAGTGGCATTCACATAGAATGCGTTTATTCCTAAGTATAGGTCACGAAATTAAAAGTACTTTATATATATATATATATATATATATATATATATATATATATATATATATATATATATATATATATATATATATATATATATATATATTTTCGTTGTTTTATTTACTGGGCTTTTCCTTCCATATATATATATATATATATATATATATATATATATATATATATATATATATATATATATATATATATATATATATATATATATATATATATATATATATATATATATAGATAGATAGATAGATAGATATATATATATATATATATATATATATATATATATATATATATATATATATATATATATATATATATATATATATATATATATATATATATATATATATATATATATATTAGTTTAAAAGCGCATTTGGGAAAAAAATGAAGGGCATGCGTAGAGATGTTGATGGTGTATTATTGTGGGTTCAGGCACTGTTGCGGATGTGTGGACCAGATATTTCCACTTAATATATGGCTTGACAAATCAAGGGAGCTTAATATACATCAGCACCTTTGCTATATAGGTTTTGAAAAAGCATCTAACTGTAAACCACGAAGTAAGTTAAGAAGACATATGTTGAACAAAGGAGTGCAGTCACCGGCAGCAGTTACTAATTTGATGTTGAAAGTGGAGTGTTGCTGAAGAGTGTGTTATCTCCACTGCTTTTCAGTCTGTATATGGGCCAAGTAATAAAACGTATTAGGTAGGAATAATGTACACACTACTTTGCTTATGTGGATGATACTGTTCAATCTGCATGCGGTGATGAGTAGCTGTAAGACATGATGTAGCAATGGAATGACGTTTTTGAGGCATATGGCTTGAAGATGAGTTTTAGTATGAGCGAAGTAATGACATTTGCAAGGATACAGCAGGAGCATAAGATGAAGATTGGGGATAAGGGAGGTAAGAAGGAGCAACGGCTATAAGTACTTGGGATGTGAGATAAAAAATGATTACAGAATGGATCATTAGACTGACCACCGTCTAGGCAAGTTTTCAAGATATGTGAGATTCTTATATCCATTACTAAGAAAACAGCATATATCTAGAAAAGTAAAGACTTTGCTTCATATATATATATATATATATATATATATATATATATATATATATATATATATATATATATATATATATATATATATATATATATATATATATATATATATATATATATTTAAACCTGTGGTTTTGTATGTTAATAAGCCATGTGTTAACATAGAATTTGATGAACAACTTGCAGACGAATGAAATGAAAATGTTGAGGTTAATAAAGGGAGTGACAAAGAGGGATCGTGTGAGAAATCTCAGTATCAGAGAGGCGTCTCCAATAGTGCATGAGATTGAAAGATATCAAATGCGATGGCTTGCATATGTAATCAGTAGCCCAAATAGTTTTGTATTTATTATTCTGCCTATAAATGAGTTACATACATACTTATATAAATGCCTCATTCCCCTTGAAAGGGGGATGGCCGAGCCAAGAAACGTCATTCACCACGATCCACACACACCTCAACCACTCCTCTCAGCTTCTTGGGGATTAAGGGTTGCCACGTCTCCCCTCTTCCACCCTGTTTGGGTCACCCACAAGATTGGCGGGCAAGAATATTCTAAAATGAAGTCCAACAGCCGAAGCTGGTTTACCCCCACCTCTTCATCACATGGCAACTCCCCTCACACCCGTCCACCTCACTTCACTGAGTTACCAGGTGCGAAAAATCCCTCTAGGCAGCGTCATATAAGCACAATCTTCCTCCACTCATTCCTACCTCTTGCACGCACTCTTTCCTGTTCCACTGACATTCCTCTTGCATTCAGTGCTCTTTTCATACCCTACATCAGTCTCATTCTGAGTCTCCCTCTTGACCTAACTCCAGTCACTTCTGCACCCCAGACTCCCTTTACTATTCGTTCATCACTCATCCTTTCCATGTGTCCAAACCATCTCAACACTCTAATCTAACCTATCTGACAGCTTCATTCCAACATCCGTTTTCTGCCTGATATCCCCATTTCTTACTTATCTATTCTAGATACACCAACTATACCTCTCACACACCTCATCTCCATTATATTCAAATTGTTCCTTTCATCCTGTCTTGCATTCCAAGTCTTTGCTCCATGCAATGCTTTTGGCACAATCATACTTTCATATATCCTTCTCTTTGCATTCATTCCCAAGTAACTATATCTCATTACACTTTTCAACCCACCTAGACATTTACTTGCTCCCTTCACTCTGTGATTTGCCTCTACATCCACTCATCCACTACTTGATACATGCAACCCCAGATACTTAAAACTCTCAACTTTTTCAAGCAAGTCTCCATTAACCCGTACATTCAATCTGCCAACATTAACTCCTTGTGCATCTCATGACTTTACTTTTACCAATATTCACTCGCAACCTCCTTCTTTTACACACTAATAAACTCAGTCACCATTTACAATTTATAATTACTGGTATGTTTGCCTACATAGAAACATGCCATCACTTTTACTATTTCACTGAATTACATTCCCCTGATATCTTGATTTCTAGTGGATTATTGGATATGTATATTGCATTATGCGCTTGTACTATATTACTGACCTACAAATTGGTACCTGATTCTCAGCCAGTATTTTTCTAAGTATTATTCCCCCGTGTTGGGGCTTCTATTATGCTGATCTTTGGCTCAGCAAGTAATATTCTTCAAGTATTTAACCACACTAAAGAATTTATTTCAAACTATTATATTGCTGACTTGAATTCTGTTAAAAACTTAGCAACCATTGTTTTGTTACTCCATTCTTTAGTTAATAACTCAGTACTACTATTTTGCTGAGTTTTAATATAGTTCTCAGATTTGCAGATATTCTTGTGCTGCCCCTATGTGTTGATGACTAACTTTGGGCAGCTAATTTGCTAATTTTATGTTCAACGCATGATATTTGGTTTCCATTTCTTGACTAGAAAACAATAAATATTTTTTTTTACTTCTGTTTTGTTGATTTACTTGTTTTTACATTATAGTTTGTTCAGCTGTGGGTCAGAAGTAAAGCGATAGAGAGTCTAGAATTGACAACCCTGATAATCGAGGGTGCAATCCCACCATGGGAAGTTGGAAGGGCATCCACCCTTAATCTTCCATATGCGTCCAAATTGGTGAGTAATCATGAAAAATTAAGGGATAAACCATTTTAAGTGATCTTTGAGGAGAAAAAAATGGACAATTACACATTCAATTAATTGATTTCTAATTCTCAATTTAGTAAACCACGGTTAAGTATTAAACAACAAATATTTCCTGCATTAAGATTTATAAAAAAAAAAATATTGTTA
>JAXCGZ010021066.1:47500-60000 GCA_037179515.1 Halocaridina rubra | reverse complement strand
ATAATTGATTTGGGCAATAAATGGTTGCATACCGATGACTTTTCATGTGAACCTGATCCTTTTTAGTATTTATTTCTGTCGGAAATGACTAACTTTTTTTTAGATTATAAACCTCTGTATTTAGGTGGAAATAGCTCTCTATACTAACTGGTAATGGTTAAATTTAATGCACATAATTGATTTGGACAATGTAATGCGTCTTTTTTAATAACTTTCAATGTGAAATGATAGTTTTGGGTAGTCATTTCAATCGGAAATTAAAGCTTTTTCGTTATATAATCCTCCATACTTGACGGGAATGACGATCGAAATGGCTCGATTTCCAAAGAAAATCATCAGGAAAAATAGCATTTGTGTCTAGTTCCTTTATCGGCGTAAATTATACAATTTATTTTTGCAGCTTGGAAGCTTCGCTCCCCAGAGTCCCTTAGGACGCTTTCACACCAAAGTGGCACGTCGCACGTTGCATGCCACTTTTTTTAACCATTATATCTTAAGCTAACTTAAGGTAACTTAGCCCAGCTTATTAGAAAAAAAAATTCAGTGTCTATATTTATAATGGGTGTAAGCTCTACAATTACCTCTGTGATGAAGCTGTAAAGGTAAACCACCTGGACTTCGTTTGTCTTATGGTAGCAGATCCTTGCCCACTCACCCTGTGGATGAACCAAGCAGGGTGGTAGTGAGCATTGTAGCAGCCTTTATACACAATGTGTTTGTTATGACCCAGCCACTCCCTCATAAGGGGCATAGTGGTCATTGCATACCCATATTTTACTACTACTACTACTACTACTACTACTACTACTACTACTACTACTACTACTACTACTACTACTACTACTACTACTACTACTACTACTACTACTACTACTATTATCTTCAATAATAATAATAATAATTATTATTACTATTATTATTATTATTATTAATATTATTATTAATATTATTATTATTATTATTATTATTATTATTATTATTATTATTATTATTATTATTATTATTATCATTATTATTATTATTATTATTATTATTATTATTATTATTATTATTATTATCATAATATTATTATTATCATTATTATTATTATTATTATTATTATATATTATTATTATTATTATTGTCATTATTATTATTATTATTATTGCATTATTATTATTATTATTATTATTATTATTATTATTATTATTATTATTATTATTATTATTATTATTATTATTATTATTATTATTATTGTTATTATTATTATTATTCATCCTCTCCTTCCTACTCAACTCACTTTTGCTCACTCTTCTCACTTCCTTCCCAAAAAATTTTTTTATTCCTTCCAAAATTCTTGAACAAGCATTTCATCCACCTTACATCTGCTTCCTCTCTGCCTCTCTCATCACGCTCTTTGTTATCTTACTCATTGCACAATACCTTTCATATGCCTCTACATAATTTACCTGCAACCAAATCTTAAATGCCTGCTTCTTTTTAGCCACTACTGCACTCATCTGCCCATTCCACCATTCGCTACTTTTCCTTTTACTTCCATCAATTAGTCTCCTTCTGCACACTGCCTTGGCATACTTCATAACTTCCTCCTTCAAACAGCCCCATTCTTCTTCCACTCCTTCCTCCGCTTTCTCTTTCACTACATTCTACATATTCCTCAGACTAGCTTTATACTCACAGTCTTTCTCTTTCTTATGCAATTCATTAACTTTTATCACCTCTCTTCCTTTCTCACTTTTCCTCTCTTTCCACTTTTCTCCCTCTTTCCCTCTATTTACACTTAATGCTGATCAGATATTCCTCCACTAGGTTCTGTCAGTACATTGACATCCATTAATCTTTCAATCTACCTCCTGTCCAACAAAACATAATCCAATTATGCCTGTCAACAACTCTTCTATTATCAACTCTGACTCATGCATATTTGTCCACATTTTTTTAAAATACAGTATTAGCAAATCAGCATCTCTCTCAATACATATTTCTATCATTTTCTTTCCACTCTCATTCCTACCACGTACTCCATACCTCCAAATTACACAATCCACTGGCTCATTCTCTACTCTAGCATTCAAATCTCCTACCAGTACTACATTCACATTCATTCCATTGTCTTCCACACTCATTCAATTTCATCAATAAAATTTCTCTTTTTCCATTTTTTTTCACTGTCAGGGCCATATGTGCTCACAAACGCCCAAACCTTGCATCCCGGCCTCATTTTTGCCATTAGTATTTGAGGTGATGCTTCTTTCCATTCCACCACACACTTACTTATCTCTTCACTGACCAACAGAGCAGATGGGCAATTGCTAGTAGATGAAATAAAGGTGAGAAACAGATGGGTTGAATACTTCAAGGAACTGCTAATAGTGGAATATGATAGAGAGGTAGATATTGTGACTGTGTGAAACAAATAGAGAATTCCAATGTTAAGAGATGATAATGATAGGGAAATAACAAAAGAGGAGGTACATTTAGCATTGAGGGCAATGAAAGCAGGTAAATCACCAAGGATAGCTGGGTGTCATGATAAATGCTTTTCAAAAGGTGGGGAGGCATTAGTAAGAAGGATAGTTAGTTGTTGAATGCATGTTTCAGGAAAGGGATGGCCTCAGTTAATTGGAGGAGTGTATGTGTAGTTCCACTTTACAAAGGGAAAGGAGAGAAGTATAAGTGGAGTATCTTTGGAGGAATTATTTTAGTGAGTGTAGTGGAAAGGTATAAGGAAGAGTGTTATTCGAGAGAATTGGGAAAGGTACTGAGAGCTTGCTTGGGGAAGAACAGTGTAGGTTCAGGAGAGGAGGAGAATGTGTGGATCAGGTGTTTGTGGTAAGACAGGTGTGTGAGAAGTTCTTGGAGAAAGCTACGGTCACTTCTTGGGTTTTTATGGACCTAGAGAAAGTGCATGATAGGGTAGGTAGAGAGGAGTTGTGTAGTGTATTGTAACTGTGTGGAATAAGTGGAAGTTTGTTGAATGCAGTGAAGAGTTTTTGCATGAATAACAGAGCATGTGTGAGGGTTGGTTTTGGTATGAGCGACTGATTTAAGGTTAATGTAAGGTTATGCCAGGGTTGTGTAAGGTCGCCATGGTTGATTAATGTGCGTATGGATGTAGTGGTAAGGGAAGTAAATGAAAGCGCGATAGACAGAGGCTTGGAACTGGTGGATATGGATAGAAGGCTGTGGAATTTGAATCAGTTGTTATTTTGGGATGATATTGTATTGGTGGCTGAGTCTGAATATTAGCTGAATCATTTGGTAACAAAGTTTGTTAGGGTGTGAGATAGAAGGAAGTTGTGGGTGAAAATTGGTAAAAGTAAAGTCATGAGATGCACAAGTAGTGTTAATGTTGGCAGATTGAATGTAGGAATGAATGGGGAATTTCTTGAAGAAGTTGGGATTTTAATTATCTGGGGTCTCATGTATCAAGGAGTGGATGAGTAGATGTAGAGAGAAGTCATAGAGTGAAGCAAATAAGTAAATGTATAGGTGGGTTGAAAGTGTAATGAGAAATAGATATATGGGATTGAATGCAAACAGAAGGATATATGAAGGTGTGATTGTTCCAACATCAGTGTTTGGTGCAGAAACTTGGAATGCAAAACAGGATGAAAGGAACAAGTTCAATGCAGTGGAGATGAGGTGTTTGAGAAGTATGATTGGTGTATCTAGAGTAAGTAGAGTAAGAAATGAGGATGTCAGGTAGAGAACGGGTGTTGAAAGAAAGTTGTCGGATTGGTTAGAGTAGAGAGAGTTGAGTTGGTTTGTACACATGGAAAGGATGAGTGACGAACAAATAGTGAAGAGAGTGTAGAGTGCAAAAGTGATTGGAGTTAGGTCAAGAGGGAGACCTAGAATGAGATGGATGGAGGACGTGAAAAGGCGTTGTATGCACGTGGAATGTCAGTGGAGCAGGTAAAAGTGTGTGCAAGAGATAGGAATGAGTAGAAGAAGATTATATATAGATGACAGGGCCCAAAGAGGTGCCTCACAACTGCTAGCTCAGTGAACTGTGATGGACAGGTGTGAGGGGAGATGCCATGTGATGAACCGTTGGGGATATACCAGCTGTGCCCCGTGGCTGACCCAAGGAGTGTGGAAGAGGGGGGAAACGTGGCAATCCTTTATCCCCAAGGAACTAAGGAAAGTGGTTGACGTGGGTGTAGATCGTGATGCATATGTGTTTTTTTGCTCGGCCAACCCCCCTTACAAAGGGGAATGAGGCCAGGTGTATATATATGCATGTAAGTATGCATCCAATATTATTATTATTATTATTATTATTATTATTATTATTATTATTATTATTATTATTATTATTATTATTATTATTATTATTATTATTATTATTATTATTATTATTAGCATTATCATTATTCTGTTTTTTTCCTTTTGTGCATCTCTCTTAGTCTCCATTCTAAAGGGAGTGAATAAAGATAGGTTGAAGCTATAATGAGCATTAAAGCCATATGTCCTTTCTAATACCTCTCAGTGGGATCAACTCCGGTTTTTCAGTTTCGTCACATTCTGATTCATTCTCACTACCACTGAGCTACTGTGGACTCCTCATCCTGATTTGTGGTCAAGATAGAAAATGAAAATAATGTGCATCACGTACCTCAATTCAACTCCACCGGTGTGAACAGGAAGTCTGAAGCTATCACACAACCGTTCAAAAACCGACTTCTCTTTGCCCCCTTCTCCAAACTGCCACACACAAAAAGAATCAACACCTATACCGGGAGCTCCCACTAAGCCTCCACCACTCAAAAATAAAGCGATTCCGTCACACAACTTAGTCAACTCAACAACTCCACCGGCACTTCCTCTTTGCCCTGAGTGCCTTCCAAAATTGAAAACAACAGCCCGTTCACAGTATTGCCAACTCCCCTTCCGTGCTACCAGATCCAAATTGTACTTAATCATAAACAAAAACTATTGTCTCCACAAAACCACGTGCTCCCTTGATCTTAAGATCACTAAGAGCGTCACCAATTTCCCCTGCCAAGAGATGGCCACCCATCTCTCAACACTCCTCCCCAATAGACACTCCATCCATATAATCTCTCATCCACACTGGTCATTGTCTTTTTCGTTTCTGCCGCCATGGGACTTCATTCTCCCATACTTCAACTGGCCCTTCATCCTCAGCAGGCGAGTCCAGCACTCTCCTAATATCCAGAACGTGCCGAGGCATCCTGTCTACTGAGACATTATTTCGGGAATTCACATTGGTCACCGTGCCCCTTCCCCACTGTGACGTGCATCTTGAGATTGGCGGCTCTACCCACACCTCATCTCCAATCTTGATGGAAACTGTGTCTTCGTCTCCTTTATATGTCTTTGGTGCCATGCTTGGATGTAGCCCCTCCTACTTGAAAACTGCTGTCTGTGGCACAGTTCCTTCATCCTGTCCCAACATATTATATCAGATGACTGCTTCCAACGGCTACACCTAAGCCCTCTCTGCCATGGCCTTGATTGTTCGATGCTGCTGCTCTACAATCCCATTCCCACTAGGCCGATACGCAGCTCTAAAGTAGCAGTCGATATTCCATTTGTTAAGCATCTCCTTCAAAGCCTGCGATCTAAAGGCTGTACTGTTGTTTACCAATACCTCATCAACAGCTCCTTTTTTAAAAACAACTCATTCAACACTCCTGCAATTTCCTCTCCATTTTCTGCTCTTAGCTCTCTCCAAATGGCCACTCTGCCTGGTCTGCAATCAACCATACACAAATGCAAGCCCTGCATGTAGTGGGTTACAACAACTGCCAATCTTTTCCAGTTTTCTTCCAACCTAAGCTCCCCAGCCTCATGCGCGACTTGCAGAGGATCGATCGACTGGCACTTGCTACAGCTCCTAACTACATGCCGGATCTAGTCTCTTGTGACTCCAGGATCGACCTTCTTTGCCACAACACAGAGTCCTATCGACTTCCATGTGATGCATTTGATGTAAGTCCTCCAAAATCGGCATTCCTGCACACCACACCTTGACCTCTTCTGACATCTCATCCGGAACTCCTAGCCAGGCCTTTCTCGCCCTGTTAAAACATCTACCTTGTTCTTCTCCGATGGCACAAAACATAGGAGCAACTCCATCCCAAACTCCTCCATCAGCTTTTGCAAGGTTCCCAAGTGGTGCTTAATAATCAATTCCGAAGCTTCTTTTGTCCAAATACTGTGCTCTGCTGAAATAATCGACTTCAAGCATCCAAATAATGTCGCCGAGAGTGTCTTCACCTCAACATCTTGCAGTCCCCACTTTACAGCTAGACTGACTCCTTTCATTACAGCATCCAACTCTGCCACGTTGATCTGGCTTATAGTCCTCTTTCTTCCTCAACCATGAGCTATCCTCCACGATTTCATTGTCAATCTCTAAGATTACTCCTGTTGCAATACTGCTCCCATTGCACCACACAACACCCTCACTTGACTTTGGAGTACACCATATCCCTCTCACTGGGTCTTCCTGTCTCACTCTCCTTCTAATCTCTTGCAGCATCTCCATCGTATGCTGCCCAACCTTGACTTCCCATCTGATGCTCTTTCCTCTCCTCTTTACAAAACTGCAAGCTACCCATAACCAACCTGCCACAGGTTAATGGCCCACCAATTTTCCACACATGGATAACAGCTCTCTCCTACTTAAGTCTTGTTGCACTTCCGGAATCTCATTACCCCTATGGAAAACGAGCTCACAATTCTTCCCTCTTTCCAATCTCATACCCAAAACAGTTCCCCCCTTCTAGTGGCTCATAGACGGTGCATACAGATGTAGCTGCTCCACAACTTCCGATACACTAATCTTGGTCTCATCTGTAAGTACTACTCCTTGCCCCCTTCTCCAAACTGCCATACACTCAAAGAATCAACGCCTACACCAAGAGCTCCCGCTAAGCCTCCACAACTCAAAAATAAAGCAATTCCATCACGTAACTCAGTCAACTCAATAACTCCACCGGCGCTCCCTCTTCGCCCCAAGTGCCAGCCAAAATTTAAAACAACAGCCCGTACACCCATTTGCCAACTCCCCATCCATGTTACCAGATCCAAATTGCACAAAGCATAAACACAAAAACTATAGTCTCCACAAGACCACATGATTATTAGATAAAGTTTATTTATGGTATTAATGCTTATTCTTAATAACACCAGAATAATTCAAAACCTTGGATATTCATCTTATAGCATAGAATTTTGAGAGAATTTATGGTGATTAAAAGATTTGATCATTAGATTGGAGTATATATAGGCTCTAAATATTCTTATTAAATTTAAACCAGCTCATAGAAAGCGCAATTTGGGAAGCTATTATAATGGGTTTGATACCTCTGCAGGTTGTGAGTAAGGGCATTCAGCCTTAATTCCATGGATGCAATGCTAAAAATTATAAATGCAATTTCCTGATGAATATTAATTACTTTTGATTTGAGTGCTTTTTATATGTGCATTCTACTGATGAATATGCGACTGGCTTTTGAATATGAAGGCTTTTGGTGATCATATTTCATAAGTCAAAATTACTGAGTGAAGATCTGCTTACTATCATGCAAATGGTTAAAGAAAATATTGGTCAATGTTTGCAGATATACACCAGAATATTATTCGGCATGTTTTGGTGATCCTGGTTAGATATAATTAATAAGTGGGAGCGTGTATCACGCAATAATAAAGGTTGTCTATTTAAAATATACAAGAACAAAAAACTACAAAAGTAACAATGAAGAACATAAGTAAAATATATTTTTTTTACTCCAGAGCATTTCACTATCACTTACCATATGAAGTGACTGCTTAATTACATAAACAAAGCAGACTGAGAGAGAATTCATTACAAGAAAATATGCGCTTGCGAGAGAGAATATATAAATCCGATTTTTATTGAAACAAAATAAAAAAGAACATCATACCCCACAGATAATGTAGCTTACGAAATCAAAAGGAAAAGAGAGAGAGAGAGAGAGAGAGAGAGAGAGAGAGAGAGAGAGAGAGAGAGAGAGAGAGAGAGAGAGAGAGAGAGAGAGAGAGTCCATGAAAACACTTTACAAAAATTAAGCAAAACAAAAGGAAGAGTTTCTTACTTAGGGAGAGACGCAATAAGAGCTTTGATATATAAACTAGCCTTGAGGCCAAGAAGCATCCAGACCTTCCAGGTAAGTGAAAAATGTATAAACTCGCTATCAACTGGTAGTTGCTTTAGTACAGATACAATTCTCGTTTTCATTTTTATGCATTCTTTGAGTATATATTCAATCCTTAATGGAATTAATTATTTGGAAAAATATTTATTTTATTTTTTGTTCCTCTGTGTGGTTCTGGAAGCCAAAAAAAGAAATAAAATCTTGCTGAAAAGTTGATGGTTTACTAAAAAACTCATTCTCCAAAGCATTCCTTACACACAAGCATACTGCAGATACTATAGAAACAATACATGCTTTTTGATTAAGGAAAAGACTCAAATTCGTTTATTTTCCTGAGAAATATTCTTTTTATATTCTTGGTTCCTCTTTATGATATAGTAAACTATAAAGCAATAAGGTTGTTTCAATTGGTAGATGATTTGCTAAAGTGACGATTTTCTACTTCCATTCCTTGCATACATACGTTATTTTACTTACATTTCATATGATTAAAAAATCATATTCTAATTTTTGTTATTTCTTCAAGCAATAGAATGGCGAGCCTGAGATGCTCTGGATATGTGATGAGGATAGATAAGAGGTATATGGAAAAGGTTCTGAGAATGGAGCTGTTAGGCGGGTGGGGGAGAGGTAAATCAAATTTTATGGATGTGGTGAGGAAGGACATGAGGGTGCATGACATGAAGGATGAGGACGCAGGGAGTAAGGTAATGTAGAGATGATTAATCCACTGTGGAGACCCCTGATGGGAGAAGCCGGAATTAGGTTGAGATTTGATAGGTTGAGAAACTAAGTGTGCTTGTTCCTCTTATGTGATTATATTGAAATCTCTATAAATAATATAGTCTATCCAATTTGCTTCTTGCACACATCTATAGCAAAAAAACAGAGACCTAAATTTGCTTAGTTACCAGAAAAATATATATTATGTTTCTTGATGTGATAAACTAATTCATTTACAACTGTATACTCTATGGGAATTGTTCCATTGCACACTCAAGTAACTTTTTCTTTCCATGACCCACTTTTGTCCTCCCTACCTACTCATGGTCGACTGCCCTTCAGAAATGTGTAATGATGATAATGAAAGAATTATAAAGCATATTCAAAAACCTTTATCCCATCTACTTATTCATATTATTAAGCACTTACCTCAATTTACTGTAATCATTTGAGGGCATTGAAATCAAAACTTAAATCACAAGTTTTCATTTATGAAGTTAGGATTATAAAATGTCCGTGACCCCCCTGAGAGCTGCCCATTGCCTACCAGTGAGCCATGGCCCACAGGTTGAAAACCACTGAAATATGCTATGCCTGAAATTATATAGTTACTTACTTATTCCTACTCCACTGGTCTTGGGGCATTTTCTTGACCGATGACTGCTCTTTTTATGCTTTTCCAGGTTCTTTTGTCCAGTGTTAGGATCATCCAGCCTTCAGGGTGCACTTCCTCTCGTCTGACATACTTCTCCAGACATCTAATCTAATCTTTTATTGTTCTCTTCAGTGGTCTGTGTTCATCTATATGCGCCAAGAAGACTTTCTTTTGGTAAATTCTCCTTCTTCATTCTTGCAATGTGTTCTGCCCATTGTATTAGTCTTCCCTTGACAACCTTAATTAAGGGAGGCTCCTTTGTTTGTTCTCTCAAACCCAATTATGTCTCCTCCATTCCTGTGTTTCCTGGTCATACGCTTTTAATGTTATTGTTCTTAATACCTTATATTCAAAGACTTTCAATCTTTTATCTTGTTCCTTAGTTAATGACCAAGCTTCGCAGCTGTACATTAGGATAAGTTTTAGGATATTATTGTAGACCCTCAGTTTTTTCTTCTCAGATAGGGATCTTCTTTTGATGAGTGTCATTAGACTGAAAAACCAAAGTGCTAGCTGCTCCAATTCTATCAATGATTTTCTCAATCATTTTATTCTCTTTTGCGATATAAAGGTTTTATCCATCCCTGCTTAGAATACTGCTCACACATCTGGGGTGCTTTTTCTTATACCTATCTCCTTAATAGGGTTGAATCTAAGGCAGTCAGACTCATTAATAACCCTTCTCTTACTTCTAATCTGGATTCTCTCTCTCTTCGCTCTAAGCTATCCTCCCGTTCTCTTTTCTATCACTACTACTTCCATCACTACACAGGTGAGTTGACAGGTTGCATCCATCCCCCACTGCCAAGGCCGTGTAACACTCGCCAAGTGGCCTCGTCTAACAAGTACTGTGTGGAGACTGGTTGCTTGTGGATTGGTCGGTGCAGCAACTGCTTCTTCCGATCTACCTCCTGACTCTGGAACTCTCTTCCACCTTCTGTCTTTCCTAATTCTTATATTTTATTTTCCTTCAAAAAGAGGATCTATCATCTTCTCAGTTCCTAATCCTGCCAAATCTCTAGGTCCTCAGTACTTTGACTATTAATTCAGTCTCTCCTTTTCCTCTGTGCATCATAACCTTATCTCTACCTTGCTCATATCCTTTTTCTTTACCTTTATCTTAATGCTTTCTTTGTCTCTGGACCTTTATTGATGAGGGCAGATTTTTTTTTTTGGGGGGCCCCTCTCGGTGTCACACTTATAATTAAAAAAGTCATCCTTAGGTCTGAAGACCTCTACCAATTTGATTACCATTCCATCAATATTGACTTTTACATCCAATTCCATTCTTGAAGCTCTCTCCACTAAATTAAATTTTTTCGACATTTATGTTCAGCCTTATTCTTTCTGCAACTTCTTTAAAAATGGTTATTAGCCTTTCAGTATCCCTCAAATCCCCTGTTATTATATCAACGTCATCTGAATAACATAGGCAGTTGACAGTCCCTTCTCTAAGCCTTGTTTGTTCTGGCCTATTTGTGATTGCTCTTACCAGTTTTTCATCATTATAGTAGATAAGACGGGAATTAGTATTCATCCCTGTTTCAAACTTGTTTTGGTCTCTACTGGTGATGATACATTTTTCCATGCCTAATGCAGCATGTTATATTTTTATAGCACGCCTGGATGATTCTGACAAGTTTATCTAGAATATCCATTTCCCTCAAAATAATTCACACTGACTGTCGATATATGCTTCATATGCTTGTCTGTAATCAATGAACATGTATACTTGGTATTTGTTCTTGGTATTTGTCGGATTACCAAAACTTATCTATTTCCTGACGTATTGTCAATAACTTCTTGTATGCAATTGCATACAAGTAGATTTATCCCCCTATAATTGCTATATATATATTTGTTTATTATCTTTCTTATATAGTGTCCGTAATAAGCTTTCTGCCCATATTTCCTGCATAATTTCTTCTCTCCATATTACTGTTGTTATGTCGAAAATTTTCTCTTCAAGGAAATCTTCCCCATATTTCCAAATTTCTATTGGAATGTTATCTCTCCTTGGGCATCTGTTATTCTTTAATTGCTTCATTGCCTTTCATCATCTCCCGTCGAGGCTACTATTTCTATTTTTGGACCAATAAAAGAACTTGATCGGAAAGGTTGTCTGGGTCAGGGCGATTTAGTATTTCCTCTAAATATGTACTTTTCCTCTCTATAAGTTTCCCCTCATCCGTTATAATGCCTTCATTTACTCTTTTGATCATATTGGGCATAGCTTGGTATTCTTTTCTTAGTTTTATATCTTAATAGTGATGCCTTACTTGTTCCTCTCTCCTGTCTTTGTCAGTCTCCTCAATCTGTTTATAGAGAGCTTGTCTATTTTCTATTCTTATCACTGTCTCAGCCTCTCTTCTCTTCTGTCTCTCCATTTCCCGAAGTTCCCTAATTACAAGTGAAATATATTTGATTATATGTGTTCCTCCAGGTAAATTATTAACTGCCTTAAAAGCAATATATTCTACTGGAATAATTTGTTGCTCATATTCAACTTCTTTTATATACAGTACTTTTTATGTGTGATGGCTGGGTGGGAAAGAAAACTGTCCTCATCCAGCATGGGCACCAAGAAGATATAATGCAAAGAGAAACAGAGATGAAGAATGTTGTGACTTGTCGAATGTGCTTCCACTGATTAAAAATTGCAGATGATTATATATGACTTTTCGTGGTAGCTCAGTGGTAGAGACTGCAAGCTGGGAAGTGGTGATCAGATATGTCTGATTCAACCTCAATTCGAATGGGTACTAAATGTGGCACATAAATCCTCCCTCACAAAACTTCCACCAATACTTAAATCCACCAATAATAAATACTATGAATATGAAAATATGACAATGGATGTGTGGAGATAACCAGAATCGATAAGGACAAGAACGAGAGAATTGGCAAGACAACAGAGTAGGGGAAAAATAGTAGAATACCAGAGACGAGTTTCATGTGGTAAAGCCATG
>JAXCGZ010021066.1:20000-42500 GCA_037179515.1 Halocaridina rubra | reverse complement strand
ATATATATATATATATATATATATATATATATATATATATATATATATATATATATATATATATATATATATATATATATATATATATATATATATATATATATATATATATATATATATATGTATGTATATATATATATATATATATATATATATATATATATATATATATATATATATATATATATATATATATATATATATATATATATATATATATATATATATATATATATATATATATATATATATATATATATATATATATATATATATATATATATATATATATATATATATATATATATATATATATATATATATATATATATATATATATATATATATATATATATATATATATATATATATATATATATATATATATATATATATATATATAGATAGATATATATATATATATATATATATATATATATATATATATATATATATATATATATATATATATATATATATATATATATATATATATATATATATATATATATATATATATATATATATATATATATATATATATATATATATATATATATATATATATATATATATATATATATATATATATATATATATATATATACATATGTATATATATATATATATATATATATATATATATATATATATATATATATATATATATATATATATATATATATATATTTTTTTTTTTTTTTTTTTTTTTTTTTTTTTAAAGAGTGTGACACTAGGATAGGCAGAAACTGCCCTCATCAACAAAGGCCCGGGCACGAGAAAATACCAAGACGAAGGAAAAGAAAAAGTTAAGGGCAAGGCAGAGATAAGGTAATGTCACACAATGGAAAACGAAGACAGAAAAAACAGTCAAAGTAAAGAGGACCCAGAGATATGGAGGACTAGGCTCTGAGATGACGATAGATCTGCTTTTTGAAGGATGAAAGGTCATAAGAACTTGGATAGACAGAAGGAGGAAGAGAGTTCCAAAGTCTGGAGGTAGATGGGAAGAAGCAGTTGCTGCACCGACCAATCCGCAAGCTACAAATCTCCACACAGTACCTGTGAGTTGAGGCCGCTTGGCGAGTGTTACGCGGCCTCGGCAGTGGAGGAGGGATGCAACTCGCCAACTCATTAGAGCAGCGATGGAAGCAGTAGTGATAGAAAAGTGAAAGAGAAGATACCTTACGGCGAAGAGAGGGAGAATCCAGGTTAGAAGTAAAAGAAGGATCATTAATTATTCTGACTGCCTTAGATTCAACCCTATCAAGAAGATAAGTAAAGGAAGAAGCACCCCCAGATGTGTGAGCAGTATTCTAAGCAGGGGCGGATAAGACCTTTGTAAATTTTAAGTAACTGCAATGAGGAAAAGTAATAACGAAAACGAAACAAAACCCCCAATTTTTTGGATGAAGATTTAGAAATTTGGATTATGTGATTCCTCCAAGACAAGTTAGAGGCTATATGGATTCCCAATATATTGATAGAGTTAAGAGGGTAAATTTCATTAGTTTCGAAGACAATAGGGTTATCAGGAGGAGAAGAAGATAAAGAGATAGCCAGAAACTGTGTCTTGGAGGCATTGAATTTAACTAAATTTTGAGTGCCCCATTCAGATGCTCTCTGCAAATCGGAGTTAAGAGTAGAAGAAAGAGTGATATGAGATTGATTACGAGTAACAGATGAAGGTTGTGAAGAAAAGGCAGAGGAAAATTGAAGGGTAGAATCATCGGCAAAGGCATGAAGAAGAGAGGAAGATGGGGACTGTAGAAGATCATTGATGAAGAGAAGGAAGAGAGTAGGTGAAAGAACAGAGCCCTGTGGAACACCACTGGACACAGAGAAAGGGCTAGATGTCGCGCCATCAACAACTACAGATATAAAACGGTCAGTAAGAAAACTGGAAATCAGAGAACAGAAAGAAGGGGTAAAGCCGTAGGCAGGGAGTTTGGCCAACAGAGCCTTGTGCCAGACTCTGTCAAAAGCCTTAGAGATATCATTATATTCTGAGGCACTAGCCTGCTAAGCAAGAGCTCCTTGGCAGGCATTTTAATATACATTTCACATAATTTAGAGTATGACGGCAATAGTTAACAAAAGCTCCAATATAGCAATCTCATACTTATCTTGTAATAAAATAAAACAGTAGCCTGACCTTAACCTGGACGTAATGATGCACCAATACTGTATTAATTATTAATCAACAGCAGCTTGATTTTGCCTAGTAAATAAATGCTGTTTGAGTTTCATTTTGAATAAAGTTGTGCCAGTTATTGTTTTTAAATCTTCTGGTAATGCATTCCAACATTTTGGGCCAAAACAGTGAATAGAAAATTTGTACAAGGTTGTTCTCGGCTGTGGACATATCAAATTTATATTGTTACCTCTGGTTCCATGGTAATGTTGAATAAATCTAAATAATTTTCTGTTATCATTAACATCACTAAGTATAATAATAAGACAGAAATATTGTATCAAGTAATTAAATTTAAGCAAGTTTAGCTCCTTGAATAAAGAGAAAGTTGAGTCATATTTTCCACTATATGTAATAGTTCTGATCAGTCTTTTCTGAGTTACAAACACATCCCTTACAATTGACGGCCAAGTACAACCCCAGATGGACAAACAGTGTATAATATGAGGATAAAACAGGGAATAGTATATGCTTTTTAAGGCCTCATTTATTAGTTTATGGCGAATTTTATACAAAATTCCACAGTCTTGGACAGTTTTGAGCAGACAGATTGAATATGATATTTCCAACATAAATTTTCATCAATAATTACTCCCAACAATTTCTTACGAGCAACTCTTTTAACTTCATACCCATTCATATTAACTTGACCAATATTGTGTACTACAGATATATTTTGAAATAAGATAGAGTCAGTTTTGGAAACCTTTAGCTTTAATTTATTAACAAACACCCAGTTGTAATTTTTTTCTAGTTCACTATTTAAAACAGAATGCAGGTGGTCAAGGTTATTATCATGGAAGAGAAGATAGGTGTCATCTGCATAAAGAATATATTTGAATTTACTACTGGCATTGGAAATATCATTTATATAAACTAAAAATAACAATGGGCCCATTATTGATCCCTGTGGTACTCCCCTCTTAATAGTTTGCAACAAAGATGCTTTCCCATTACAATATACGACTTGTTTTCTATTTTTCAAGTAGCTCTTAAATAATTGTAATGGTGTTCCCCTAATACCCACACAAGTTAGTTTTTCTATCAGTATATCATGGTCTAATGAGTCAAATGCTTTGGACAAGTCTAGGAAAACCCCTGCAACAAAGTTTTTATTTTCCAAATTTTGATAAACATCGCTTGTAAAGTTCATTATTGCTTTTTCAGTGTTCATATTATTACGGAATCCATATTGATTTTCGGATAATAGGTTGAACTTTTCAAGGAATTCTTTAAGTCTGTGAACAATCGCTTTTTCAAACACTTTACTTAAGGACGGTAAGATAGATATAGGGCTATAGTTAATTTCGTCATCTACAGTGCCTGACTTAAATATAGGTATTACTTTAGCACCTTTTAGTTTGTTTGGAAAACATCCTTGCTGAAAACATAGATTGATAATGTGGGTAAGTGGGGTACCAATGTAATGGGCAGTGACCTGGAGTAGTTTTGATGGAATTTCATCATATCCCGATGCTGTATTTGGTTTTAAGGTTTTTATATATTTAGTGACTTCCTCCCTTGTTACAAGATACAAGTAAAACGAAAAGTCTGGTGGATTATTAAGAAACTGTCGGTGTGAGTTTTGTTGCACATTTTGTTGCTCCTGTGTTGGTTGTGCTATAGTTAAGAAATGATTATTAAAGATATTAGCAGTGTGGTCATTATCATTTTTTTAATTTGATTTCCTTTGAATGATTAATTTCTTTTCGTCCCATTAGGCTGTTTATTGTATTCCAGGTGGACTTGCTGTTTCCTCGTTCCTTCTTAAGCTTATCCTGAAAATATCCATTTTTTGCAGCTCGGAGTAGTGTTACTAATTTGTTCCTGTAAGCTTTATATCTGGTTACAAAAGACAAAGGTCATTTTGATGCATGCCTTTCTAATCGGTGTTTTTCTTTGATACTATTTTTTAATTCTGCAGTTATGTGTGGGCATCTGTTGTTTTTATTATTTACAGTCACTTTTCTTAGAGGAATGCAGTCTAGAAATTCATCTCTAAATGTGAAGTGAAATTTATTAAAAACTTCATATGCATTATTTATGTCAATGATATGTTGTCATTTTTCATGTGATATATCTTGTTGGGGTTAAGATGGTTGAGTGTTGTTAAGATTCTGTTTTACTAAGGGGACTCAATGTACCGAGCTCGGTTAAGAGCTCACAAACAGACAGGTCAGATATTTGTACTTGAACACCCCATTCATTTTGCCATGGCTCGGTTAAATGAAACTCAGAATTCAACTTTCTTTTAATTTTGGAAATGCAATGACATTAAAAGATCTGAATTAAATATCTCAAATTAAATTTTGTGAAATGCTGCCTCGAATCCCGGAGGTGGTAAGCACGATTTCGTTTCCCGGCACCACGGACGTATGCCAAGACTTTGGCCTCAACTCGACGATTACCTCTGTCACACAGGTAGAGTAGAATACAGGACATTGCAATTTCAAAAACAGAAATGACACACTGTTTATAATGGGAAACTGAAAGCATGAGCACACCTATAATGAGTTTCCAATGTCATTCTACTGGATGAAAATATATTGGTTATTCACAGCTAACCAGAAATATTTATGCTACCATAATAGCATACAAAACCATTAATTCTTTACTGGTTTTAAAAGAAAACAATTTATTCACAATAAATGAAGAATAAGCAAGACAAATACAGTACTGTATGTATTCCTTAAATTGTGGGCAAACACAAAAGTTGCAATACTTATTACTGATTTACAATTAATTAAGCACTATTTAGGGTAAAGGAAGAATCTACGAGATAAATACAGTATTCATTCACTTTTGGTTTTCGAGAACTTTGCAATGAAAAAAAGGGTACAAAACCACCTTTTGAGGTATTTGCGACTTATAACTCAAAACACTTTATCCCCAACATATGAAGAATTAGCAAGATAAATACAGTATGTATTCATTAAATTGTGGTTAACAGGAAATATATGCAAAGCCAACAGGGTAAAATTACCTTTTAATTATTTGCAGTTTATAGCATAAAAACACTTTAGCTAAATGATTAATTATTTGCAATTTATATAGCAAATAGCTTTATTGACGAGTTTTTGACGTAAAACACTTAATTTACGATGATAGAAAGAGGTGAAATGAAATTAGAATTTATTAGGAAAAAGGGATAGAATTTTGCGGGCTCATAACCAGTTTTCAGAGGATGAGATTTTCGTTTATCACATTCAATGAAAAAAAACTTCTTAATAATGTTATATCAGCTGTAATTTCCAGGTTAAGGAATTAACTTTGGCAAGTGAGATTCCAGTTAGGTAATCTACAAAATTTCGTTTGTATGGGAATGGAATCTGAGAATAAAATTCGAAAGATTTAGCCAGTAACGAATGTAACTAATTCTCGAAAAAAAAAACAATTTGCTTGACCCACGAGCTTTACCATACACTATCCCTCACCTTGTAGTGCCAGATGAATTCCTGTGAAGATGCCATGTAAATAAAGTTTGAAATAAACTTAGACTGCTCAGGCGAGATGTTGCCTCTTGGAAATTTGGGCGCCAACCGAGGAGGCCTCATTCTCCCTCCTGGTGAGTTCATCTGTAGAATACATTTCTAGAGCAGTAACTGGCTCTGATATCATTTAAGAACTACTTTAGTGGTGGTCCCTGGCGGGCATTTATAGCAGAGATGCAAGGGAGAGACAGTATTTTTAGGTGCAACAAGTGGAAGCAAATAAAATAAAACGAGAATAATAATGAAAAGTTAGGCTACTGGTAAACAATCTCCAGAATGTTCTTGGCTCGTAGCAGACGGAAAATAGGAGCAGCCTTTATATCGGGACTATGCTTCTACACGTACAAGAAGAGTAAATAAGGTATATTTAAGATTAGTCATAAGCTAAAATATAAATTGCAAATAATCATAATCTGCAAAAGTCAAGAAGTGGGAATTATTTTTTTAGTTAGAAAATAACAGTTATGTTACTAATTTATTTAATAAGGCATCTAACAGCCTCTGGTGACTTTTAGCGAAACACTCTGTCACATATCTCTAGTAGATTTAGCGATGTTATCATCAGAAGAATGTCTTTTTTCTACATATGCTTCAAATTCATGTTCTTATTTTTTAAACTGGGAGTATACCGGAAATGATCTGTTATGTTGATGTAAACTATGTAATTACTTATGTTGTCTTCAAGATTTGTGGTCCAGATGTGATCGATTAGAGAGGCACTAATTTCAGTTACTCTCGTAAGCTTAGTAGTTATTGGAAAGCAGCTACGTGAATACATTAAGTTTATAAAATCAGTTACTCTTTGATAATTTATTTTAAACAAATCTAAGTTCCAATCACCGAATAAATAAATAGTTCTGTACTTTTTTCTTGCTGCAAAATCAAATACTTTCAGTAAAGCTTCAAGGAGTTCAGGCATGTTCCCCTTTGGTGGTCTATATACAGATGCAAAGAAGCAATTTTCCTTACCGTTATGTACCTGTACACTAACACATTCTATGAATCGTTCCATCATACTGCACGCCTTTATAACACTCAAGCTATACTTATTAACTACATACATACCTACAACTCCACCTTTCCTGTTTCTGTTCTGAGTGAACATATTGTACCCTGTTATATTATACAATGATTCAATATCATTATCCAGCTTAGAATTCGAAAAACCCATTACATCACATATATTATTTTCTGTTAAACAATGATCAACAAATATTTGAAGATTATTTGCAAGATTTCTAATGTTCATGCACAAAACCGAAAATGTATTAGATTTATTTAAATGTGAATACAGTTCATTTAAGTATACATAAATTGAAAAAGTGTTGGTTGAATTTCTCATATTATTCAAAAACAAATCTATTTCATTTTCAAGATGAAGTGGGTTAAATATCATCTTATCAAGCTCATTGATACATAAATAATTGTGAAGTACTTTGTCGTTGTTTGTTAACCTTATAAGTTCATCGTCAGTAATGGAATAGTATGGGAGGTATCTATTTACAGACATGGTGAAGGAATAAATTAAACTACTTTTACATTACTGACTTACAAGCTACCGTTTACTTCTACCATATCTTACCGGGTTCTTCAGGCCATTTATTGGTTTAGGGTGGGAGCGTTTTATAGCTCCCGTGGCGGGAGACACGGCTGGAGGGGGTGTGGGTGATGACATATCACTCTCCCGCCCCCCCACCACGGCGCCCCCCACCCCCACACCACCGATCCTGGTCAACTTCTCATCCACGCCACCCACAGCACCAGCCACACTCTCAGTGTTGTATCGTTCCTTCACAATGAGCTTAGTATGTATAAAGTAGGCAAATTTCCCTTCTGATCTAGCCTTTTTTAGTTGTGGCATCTGTGCAGATTTTATTGCCTATGATGCGGCACACAAGTCATCATTAAGGTAGATCTTGGTGCTTTCAACTTTTTTGCATTTCGCATGACCGTCTCTCTGTCACAGTAGTGGGAGAAATGAGCCACTATGGTGCGAGGTTTGTCATCACGAAGTGGTCCCACCCTGTGAGCCCTCTCCAACGTCATGCCTTCTATCTGTAATTTATCAGCTATCAGGGCTGATACCATCATCGTTCTTTGCTCCCAGGTCTCCCCATCTCGTCTTTCCTCTACACCGCTTAATCGGACGTTGTTTCTTCTGGAATAGTCACCTTGGTAATTCAAGCGTTCTTCTAAGGTGGTTATTTGTAGATTTGCCTATTTATTTGTTGAGCTAGATTATTGATTGTTTCTTTGTTGTTACTCTTTTCTTTCTCATGAATTTTAATAGTCGATTTGAGGTCATCAATTTCTCTCTGGCTGAACTCCAGGCTTGTCATCAGGACAGAAACTGTGGATTCGAGTGATTTTATCCTGTCACTAAGCTGTTTCACCATTACCTCCATAGCATTTGTATATGCATTTTCTTGAGATTCCAATAGTTTGGTAATAACAGTTGGATCCATTGTTGTTAAGCAGAGCCGTGGTGGAAGCTCAGTGACGTCACAACACCAGTGCGCATGCGCAGAAGTCAGCCAACGGGTCAAGAGGGGATGTAGAGTAGGGATTCAAATCTTTCAAATATTTCACTTAAAAAAAAAACAAGTTCAGCACTACTCACAACTCCTGCAAAACCCTCTAGAGAGTCACTGTGGTCTTAGATAACTGGCTTGGGTGATTTAAAATCCGTAGCAGGTCACGGTCTCTTGTTTATTACTAAATATTGTAGAGCTCACAAATTGTAAACAGTGCCAGTCACACACAGCATAGCAGTATAAAATGTGTCTCAAACTCATTCAACATTCATTCCAATGGGATTAGATTTTATCATTCACAAATGCTCTGTGGCTAAATGTCTGCTCCTACTCCTTCAAACTTCATGCAGAATTATTTTTTTATTAAGCTAAGAAGCGAGAAAAGTTGATTTTAATTCAAAATGTCTCTTGCAATTTAATGAGATTTGAGTTCTTTGGGAGACTGAGCTCTCTCTCTCTCTCTCTCTCTCTCTCTCTCTCTCTCTCTCTCTCTCTCTCTCTCTCTCTCTCTCTCTCTCTCTCTCTCTCTCTCTCTCTCTCTCTCTCTCTCTCTCTCTCTCTCTCTCTCTCTCTCTCTTCTATCTATCAATCTATCTATCTATCTATCTATCTATCTATCTATCTATCTATCTATCTATCTATCTATCTATCTATCTATCTATCAATATACCTATCTATCTATCTATCTATCTATCTATCTATCTATCTATCTATCTATCTATCTATCTATCTATCTATCTTTCTATCTATCTATCCATCTATCTATCTATCTATCTATCAATATACCTATCTATCTATCTACCTATCTATCTATCTATCTATCTATCTATCTATCTATCTATCTATCTATCTATCTATCTATCTATCTTTCTATCTATCTATCTATCAATCAATATACCTCTCTCTCTCTCTCTCTCTCTCTCTCTCTCTCTCTCTCTCTCTCTCTCTCTCTCTCTCTCTCTCTCTCTCTCTCTCTCTCTCTCTCTCTCTCGAGTAGTTTTTGCAGGAATACTCAAAGCAGAGCCCCATTAACTGGGTTTGGGAATGTTAGCGATTGTGAACGAGTGAAAATAATGATAAGAGATTGGTTAGAAGAAAGCTGTATGTGTTAGCGCTAAGTGAAGTAAAAATGAATGGATATGTGCATTTGATTCTGCGACTCCTACTTACACAGGTGCATTTGGCGTTTATAGAAAGATCAATAGATTAATAGATAGATAGATAGATAAACAGACAGATATTTAGATATAGATAGCTAGATTGATTGATAAGTAGATAGACATACAGATAGATATATAGATAGATTCTTACAATATGTATAGTCTCCAGATACTTGTTAACCCTTAACATATTCCTTCTCATTCCTTTAAGCAGAAGAGAATCACCTGTTATTCAATTACCATTAGAGCAATTCGAGCTCATCTGTAGAGTGCTTGAAAGAGTAAGGGAAGCTTTGAAGCTCTTGATATATTTCACCTTCTCTGCTGAACTAATGAGCATACACTTTATTGCAGAAATGAAGACCATTATGACAATATGTTTTTCATCAACAAATAATTTTCTTTCCTTCTGTGTTCCTTATAGGTGCATTCTGTAGGTGTTTGCTATTTAATGTCACTGTTAATCCCCATTTGAATAGATAGTGGCCAGAGATAGTTGGAGTTGGGGAATTAAGGCTGGCTTCCCTTCATAAAGTCTAGCATGTGCTCGAACCACTGGGTGTTAGGAGGATCCAATCTTAATCACCCAGTTCCAACATATCTGTATTATCCTCTTGCAAATGGTGACCAAGTGTGACATTAAATGGGAAGAAATCATGTGTAGAGACTTTTACCTAATGAAAGCTGCAGGTCAGGACCGTTGGACTTTATCGAGACCTAAACTGGTGAAAATCCTCGTACATAATTCATAAGACAGTAAGCAATGATATATATATTGCTTAACTGAATGTTTCCAATGCAGAACTAAAGAGCAAAATGTAATCGCATTTTTTTTATCAAGAAGCATAGTTTCTTTTTTTGGTGTTACATGTATAGAACTTTGTAATTCACTTCCGCTTTTGTCAGGTTAAATGCAGAATAGAATATTTTGCCTAGGTCAAAACCTGAGCTTGTCTATACACTCTTTCATCTAATGTCACTACCAAAGACAGCATTGTATTTATCTTCCTTCTTATGAAACAAACATCAATATTCTTACAGACTCCCAAATAGATACATCAAATTTACCATAACTACCGCACATGCTACTGTGTTCGTCTTCCGTAAATAAACAAAATTATGAATATTGTTAGAGACTTCCAAATCTATGCCATCAATTCTAACATCACCAACAAACACATAATTGTAAATAACTTCCTTTTAAAGAATATAACCATCAATATTTCCAGAGGCTCCCAAATAGATATCAATCTAACATCACTACCACTCATGTGAGGAAAGGTCCTGAGCTAATCTAAAGGAGTGATAAACCACGAAATAGGAAATGCCTAGAGCTATAAATGACATTGCCGTTTCTAGTGACTAAAGGGATTTGACACTTGGGACAAAATGTAGCAAAAAGCCTATTCAGAGCTAATTCACAGATAGCTCCTTTTGTATATGTCGGTGGATAATAAAGATGATTATATTATTGATGACTTCATAAATTGATATTAGTGGGTAATCCCTCACTATGATATATATTTTTGTTACTGTTTCAAAGGTGGGTTCTGTTCCTACCACAATACTAACCCTCCTATTGCACGGTTCATGGACCTTGAATCTCCTGTTCCTTATGTTTCAAGGCTGAAGATCTATCTCTCAACTACCACTATATTTCTTTGATTCTACTCTCCTGACTCCACTGACTTTGTGTCTTTCTTTGAATACTTGTACTATTGTCAAGATTCCTTGCTATCTTCTCACCCATATGCTGAAGTTCTCTCCGTTGAGAACTTCAAAGTACATCACAATGAGTGGCTTAATTCTCCTCACACTGATGTGGAAGGAAATGAGGCTTTTGTTATCACTATTATTCAAGATCTAGAGCAAATTATCATACATCCTAATTGTGTTCCATAGCATCACGAACATGCAGATTACACTCTATGCTAATTTCTTACTTCTAATCTCTCAACCTACTCATATTCTTTGTTTTCCCCTCTTAGTAAATCTGATCAATCTGTGAGTTCAATCTCCTCCATTTTCGCTCCCCCTCAAATTAATTCATCCTAATCAGTGCCACCATTGGCACTTTGAGTGAACCCAACGCAATGATTTGAATAACTTTCTCTTTGAATCTCCTTTGGATGACTTCAACTTTCAGACCAGCAACCTTGATCAGGTAGCCCTAAAATTTACCAAGATCATAATATCAATAATGAATACTTTCATCCCCTCCTCATTAAAATCTTTTACTCACCTAATCCTTGGTTTGACTATTCCTGCTCCATGGCTATTCAGGCCAGGGATCAGGCATACCTGTCGTACCAAACCTTTCCTGATTTAAGCCGCTCGGCTTTCATTACAGCCAGGAATCGTTATACTGCTCATATTCGAAGGTCTAAAGCTTCCTTTATAAGAAGGAAAGATGATGACCTTAGCTCCTCTCCCACTGATAAATGTTTCTAGTCCTTAACCAAAAATCTCTCCAAAAATTTCTGTAACTCAAGCTTTCCCCCTCTTATTCATTCTGATGGTTCTATAGCTTGTTCACCCACTGACAAAGTCACTCCCTTTGGCTCTTATTTTTTTTTGGCCAAATAAACCATAAACGATTCCAGCGCACTTGTTCCTCATTCTTTACCCCTCTGTAGCTCTATTTCCTCCCATATCCTTTCTTCATACAAAGATCATAACGTTCTTTGCTAGCTAGAAACGAACAAGGCATCTGGTCTCGATGGTATCCCAGCAAGGTTCCTTAAGGAGTTTGCAGATGAACTTTGTAGCATTTTTTACCTCATTTTCTAAACCAGCATCAATCTTTCATCTTGGAAGCATGCTCTAGTTTGACCAGTTCCTAAAAAGAATGACCATTCTATTCCCTCCAACTACAGACCTATTGCAGTAACCTCTGCTATCACTACAATATTCAAAATTTGCTCAATTCATACTTCTTGAAACGCCTTTGAATTAACTCGCTTATCTCCGATTATCAGTATGGCTTCCACATGGCAAGATCCACTGGTGACATCCTTTCCTATCTTACTCAGGTATGCTTATATTATCTAGGGAACTATGTGAAATTCTTTGTCATCGCCCTTGATATCTCTAATTTTTTTGACATAGTGTGGAATAAGGCCCTTTCATATCTGAGGTTGTTGAAGGCACAACACATAGCTCATTCCCTGTTACCATTGGTGTTCCACATTGCTCTGTTATTTTACTTACTCTGTTCCTTCTCTCTATGGACGGTCTTCTTCAGTCCCCATCCTCTTCTCTACTCCACACCTCTGCTGGCAATTCTACCCTTCAATTTCCCTCTACCTTTTCTTCACAAACTTTAACTGCAACTCGTAATCAGTCTTGAATCACACTGTCTTCTAATATCAGCAACTATTTGCATAGGGTATCTGGGAGGGCCACCCAACAATTAAGTTTTATGTCTCCAAGGCATTGTTTCTGACTGTCCCTTTACCTTTATCCTAATAGCCCAATTGTCTTTGAAACTAATAATATTTACCCTCTCAATACTATTAACACTTGAGGAATCTAGATAGCCTCTAACTTGTCATGGAAGAGTCACATAATCCAATTTTCGAAATCTGCATCCAAGAAATTGAGGGTTTTGTTTCGTGTTCTTCATTACTTTTCCTCTTTCTAACTTCTAAAAACCTATTATTGTCTCATCTGTCTCTGCTTAGAGCACTGCTTACACATGTGAGGTGCTTCTACTTATACTTATTTGCTTGATGGGGTTGAGTTTAAGGCAGTGAGACTCATTAATGACCATTCACGTACTTCTAATCTGAATTATTTTTCTCTTTCCCGTAAGGCATCATCCCTTACTCTTTTTTATTGCTACTACTTTCATCGGTGCTCTGATGAGTTGGTGAGTTGCATGTTTCCTGCACTGCCTAGGCTACGTAACACTCGCCAAGCGGCCTCGTCTCACAGGTACTGTGTGGAGATTTGTAGCTCGTGGTTTGGTTAGTGCAGTGACTGCTTCTTCCCATCCACTTCCAGACTCTGGAACTTTCTCCTGCTGTTTTTCCTAATGCTTTTAACTTATCTTCTTTGAAAAATTGGGTCTCTCATCATCTCAGGCCCAAATCCTTCCATATCTCTAGGTCCTCAATACTTCTACTATTCTTTCAGCCTTTCCTTTTCCAGCTTTGTATCATTCCCTGATTTTTGTCTTGTCCTTAAGCTTTTTCTTTTTCTTTGCCTTAATGTTTTATTCATGCCCGGCCTGATGTGGGTGGTTTTCTTCCCAGTGTCACACTCAAAAAAAATCAAGATGATTATATCAATGATAAATTTATTAAGCATAATAGGAAGCAGATGCTTCTTCCAGCCAATGGAGAAGAAATATAGAGGAAATATGGGCTGGTTACAATCAGGTTAAGATGGAGAGGTATGGTGTTAGAATGGCATCTGACCGCAATATAATTAGATAGAGTTAATCTCTAAGCTTATTATATAGCAGAGAGATTTAATTCAGCTACTGGGAGAACAAGCAGTTAAAATACCGTGCCAACTTATATTCTGCATGAACAAGGAGAGTTGGATCAGGAAAAGCATCTGATTACCATGACTGGCTTACCCTCATCGCTTCATCTTATGGCAAACTCTGCATTCTAACACTTGTGCCAATAATAATGCACTGAACAGTAGCAGAAAAATCCCTTTAACTTATGTTATCAATCCACAATCTCTGTCTATCTATCCTTGTCTCATGCTCACTCTTTACCAGACTGACACGCCACGTCCATCAGGGAAGAGAAGGCGAAAGATAGGGATGGGTAGAGGGAGATCATGAAGAGCTGAAGGCAAATCTGATAATAAAAACCAAATTTTAGATACCAACAGCCGCTGGGCTCAAAGAATAATTATTTGAATCTCTCTTGCGGGAAGAGAGAAAGTATTATATTAATATAAAAGTAGTAATACAACTGAAATGCTTTGATAGTTTTCAGGAAATATATTTCTATAAAGAGGAGGCCGCGGTAGTTCAGTGGTAGAGCTTGCAAGTACAAAATTGGTAGGCACGACCCATGAGAGTTTGAACCAGTCATGGTGTGTTAGGAAGGGTTTTCATGATTAATTCCCCAGCTTTAATCTGTCTGTGTCCACTTCACTCGAATGGGGGCTAATTGTGATAAATTAAACGAAAAAAAGATGAGGGGAGCAACAAGTTTAGGTCCTTTCCTTGAGCACAATTAGGCAAACATGCAAATTCTAGCCATTGTGGAGTCTCCTAGATAGCACTGTATTATTTGTAGCAATTAGTCCCCATTGGAATGAAAATAGAGAAGTTAGAGTGATGGGTTTAACTCTTGATTCCCTTCCGTAACCCCCCAAAGTGGCATTGAGCTCGCATTAATCACTTCTCGATTTGAGCACTACCACTGATATACCGAGGCCACAGCTCTCCTAAATAATGACTTACGAAAATTTAAACAGATGTATCATATGCTAACAGGCTCTAGGTTCAGATGGTTATAATTCAAAACATCTTGTTATTCCTAATCAGTATCGTTATCCGGACACTTAATGATGTCATTTGTCTGTTGGATGCATAGAACATGCCACCATCATCAAATTTGATGCATCGATCTCTGGAAGAAGGGGTTCTCAACCTTGGGTGCAAATGTAATTTCTGGACGGTAGTCAAGGACTGAGTTGTATCTTCTGAGTGATGAGCTGCAAATCATCACTCGGCCAGCTGCCAGAAATTATGAATTTATCATAATCAATTGTGATGTTATTTTGGCAAGGGTGTGAACAATAATAAACCATTGTCCTCCTTTTCATGTATGATTGTCAATCCCAATTCAAATAGGGGTAGTGACAAATAGGTTGGAGCTGAGGAATTAATGTTTCTTTCTAACAATAACTGAATGGCGAGTTTGATATAGTCTTCATATACAAATATACCATTAAAAGAAAGAATTGATGTTATAACAAATGAAATATACAAAAGCCAAGCTTTCAGGAACATGTCAAAAAAGCACTCTCGTGTCTTACTAGAAACTACAACAGATAATAATTATTTCATATTTAACAATGAGTTATATCAGCAAATTGATGGATTGACAGAGGATAATCCTTTATTAGCAAGCTGTAATGGCGATGGTGGTGACGGTTTGTGCATATATATATATATATATATATATATATATATATATATATATATATATATATATATATATATATATATATATATATATATATATATATATATATATATATATATATATATATATATATATATATATATATATATATATATATATATATATATATATATATATATATATATATATATATATATATATATATGAAGCAAAAAAAGGCCCATAAATAAAACACAAAAAGGAGCGAAGATGTACTATATATTACGACTGGACTCCAGTCCTCTTCAGGTACAAATGAATTGATAAATACAAAGCTCTGGATAAAGGTGGGGAGAGATGCTAGCTACAATTGCCAGGAGGATCCACGATGGGATTATCTTCAAACCTCAGGTCAGGTGGACGGTCATTTGGCATAATCTTCTTAATGAGGTCTTATAATAATGCTTCATCCACAACGTCAGATCTCCACTGTCCATTTGATAAATTTAAGGTTTCTGATTTTTTCTACAATGGCTGCTTCAAGTATCTTTTTCCTATATTTGCAGTTACTCTTATATAGCAATGAGGACTCACTCCAATTAATATGGTGACCAGTATCTCGTATATGCACAAATAAAGCAGAACTTTTAACACCATATCGCACTGCTCTTTTATGCTCAGAAATTCTCTGGCCTAGCGAACGACCAGTTTGACCTATGTAAGATTTATTGCAGGAACAGCAATCAATTTTATAAATCCCTGCTTCTAAAGCTTTTTTATTTTGATATTCGTTAATAAGTGAAGAACCAATTCGTTTGGGATAATTAAATATGAAAGGATTACTTCTGCCTAATTGATCACTAAGAATTTTAATAGTTTCTAAATAGGGTATTTTAATTGTATTAGTAAAGTTTATTTTTGGCTGTTCTGTCAGCCCATTATAAAATATTTTGTTTGCTTTGTTAATTGCTTTTTCGATTACATAGGCGGGATACATGAGACTTTCTACTTGTTGGCAGATTAATTTGAATTCGTATTTCAAATGATGAGTGGAACACACTCTAAGACCTCTTAGGAAAAGATTGCATGCAACACCAGTTTTTACAAACAAAGCATGATAACTCAGAAAGTGTATATAAGAGACAGAGAAAGTTTTCTTCCTATAGACAGTAAATGAGTATTTGTTGGGTTCTCTCATAACAAAGACATCCAAAAATGGTAGCTTACCATCCGATTCCCATTCGGTTTTAAGCTTGATGCTAGGGACTAAATCATTAAGTTTATTAAAAAATGTGTCAAATTCTCCCCAACGGGAGTCCCAATATGAAAATATATCATCTACATATCGCAACCATATAATTTCTTTGGGCTTAATGCTTACTAGAATCTCTGTCTCAAAAAATTCCATATACAAGTTGGCCACAAGGGGGGACAAGGGGCTTCCCATACTACATCCAAGTTTTTGCTTGTAAAAACTACCATTAAAGGAAAATACATTATTAGTGACGCATAACTCAAGTAAATCCATGGTTTTTTCAAGACCTAGTGGAAAATGCTCGGCAAACTTTAATGAACAAAGATTCTACGTCTAAACTAAGGATCTTTACATTACTTAAAGGAATATTTGAGTTATCAAATTTTTTAATAAAATCTTCAGAATGTTTAAGATGAGATGAAGAAAATGATTCCAAAAAGGGGGAAAGCAGACTTGCCAACCACTTGGAAATCTTATATATGAAAGAACCTTTGCATGATATTATAGGGCGTAAATGAATGCCGTCTTTGTGAGTTTTAGGAAGACCATAGAAGTAGGGAAGTTAGGGATTGGTGACTTTATATGATTCAAGAAATTCAATATTGTTCTTGTTTTTACCAATTTTGCGAACGGATTTATAGAACTCTGCATATATGGTGCTCAGGGGATCTTTAACTAATTTCTCATGGGTGTTTTCATCATATATATATATATATATATATATATATATATATATATATATATATATATATATATATATATATATATATATATATATATATATATATATATATATATATATATATATATATATATATATATATATATATCAAAGACGTTCAAATAATAATAATTAAATATTTTTTTTATTTCAGCTTTAGAAACATATATATCCCGCAGACATATGTTACCCGCTACTGTTACAAACAATAAAATATTATATATCAGCCTAATAATATAACTAATTCAATTCAAATTCTGAATTCATGATATGCGCTTTAACATGATTTGTAATATATAATAAAAGAATTAACAGATCAAATTCATTATTTCACTGTTTAAGTCACTCATATACAGGTTACAAAGTTTCTCTATTAAAATAAATATGATATGCAGGATGGGGCAATAATTATAAATTAAGATTTTATGTTTCAGAATTCCTTTTTGTTTCTCTACACTAAAATTCCTTGTCATTGCTCTCAATACCCATGGAGAGAGAGAGAGAGAGAGAGAGAGAGAGAGAGAGAGAGAGAGAGAGAGAGAGAGAGAGAGAGAGAGAGAGAGAGAGAGAGAGGGGGGGGGAATGAAAAACTAAGTATGATGGGTAGGACCATGCTAGAACCCCCAATGTGGACCAAGAGAGAAAACTTCCAGGTGGAATCCAACCTCATGCCACTGTGGCCAAATTCACCACGACTCAATGCTCCTGCCTTGCCGGCTTTGACTTACAGCTAGCCCTCGATCACCACTCGGACCTCCCTGCAAGAGCCTGGGCAGCCAAGCTGTGCCGGCCTGCAACCATTACCAGTCATGGAAGACATCCTAGCCAAGACCCAGGACACTCTGCTCCCTGACTACCTTTGCCCTCCTCCCTGGGACAACCAGTCGCTCGACATAAAAATCAAGCTGTCAAACAACCCCAAAGGCTCACTTATCCCACTTATCCTTAAAAACACATTCAAGGAAAAAAATCAGAGCTGGAGCAGGCCAAACTCCCAAATCTTCTACACTGACGGCTCAGTCAATCAAGAACTGGTGCCTCAGCAGCCGTCTTCACCACCATAGACCACGTCCAATCCTGGAGGCTGTCAAACTCCTGCTTCTCGCTCCAAATTGAGCTGGTTGCCATAGCCAATGCCCTCAGTTTCTTCTCCCATTAAGGAACTGACCATGCCCTTATTCTCTCCGACTCAAAAGAAGCTCCATCAGGTCATCAGGAAGCCACTCCTCAAAGATAATATGAGAATTATTAGCAGCATTCTTCACGTTTACCACAGGGCAGTCAGCACTGGAAAAGTTGTCACTCTTGGTAGGATTCCCAGCCATGTCGGCATCAAGGGAAATGAAAAAACTAACCAAGCTGTCAACCAAGCCTCTCTCCAAGCAGAGATTCAAATATCCCTACCTCCTGAGACTCTCTAGATCAACACCAAAGCTTCCAGGTCACTCTTTAACCTATTACTAGCCAGACACAACTTGTGCACTGACACCGGTTCTCCCTCCACCTGGTGGTACAAAGCCATCAACAATCTTCAGCGTAGCACCCTGCCCAAGAGCATTCGCAGAAGCACAACAGTCAACTTGCACCATCTGAGACTTGGTTATAACTGCAGCTGGCAAATAGTGGAAGATGTCGTTAGGGAGTCCACATTCTGTTAGGAAGCCTCGCCGCATCCAGTGCTCCACTACATCCTCGTATGTGAAGTCTTTTCTGAAATTCGATGGAAGACTAGTGCCCCGGTAACACCTAGCATGGATCCCAACGCCCTTCATTTTGCTAGCTCAATAGTCAGAATAGCTACAGTGAACTTCATGGACAGCCTATTGAACATCATCAGGCAGTACCCTCCTCCTAGATAACCAGGCAATAACTTATGCTCTTTGTCAAGACATGAACCCATGAGGTTTAAAACCTGTTCCTCAGCCTCCATAGCATGAGCCCAACACGGCTGGTGTGGTATCAAAAGGAAGCCTTATCCTTGCTGGTCATCATCAAGACCACTTCATTTTATAAATTTTTCTATTCCGTATTTTGTTTATCCATTTATTTCTCATTTTTAAATATTCATAAATTTGTTTTTGTCTAGTTTCTCTTACCCTTCCTTCATGGTGGTCCTCTAGGGATTAAAAACGTGCATGTGTTGCCATCACCTCTCCTTCTTCACCCCTCTCATATCTCGACTTTCCCCTTCCTTTCTACGGGGCACCTAAAAATTTTAAAAAGACTATTAATTTTGAGCAGAACACCTCTGTTCCCTATTATCTTTACAGATGTATTCCAGATCCAGACAACCCCACCCGTGGGCCCACCAAGGCCCAGCCACCCTCATGGGTGCATATCGATTACAAACGACCAGTTCTAGTGACGAGTTGAGTGTACTCGTGTTTTATATTTCAATCTCTTTCGCTGGCTCTCTGTCTGTCTGTCTCTCTCTCTCTATCTCTCTTTATCTTTTTCCTCTCTCTCACTCTCTCTCTATCTCTCTCTCTCTTTATGCATTTTTCACTATCCTCTCCTTGTAGTGAGGGGGCTAGAATACCGCCTCCACGTTGCTCTGCATGTCGTAAAAATCAACTATATCAGAATTGGGTAATTGGATTGTGCCATTCATGTACTGCCATTTATGTGCTAAGAGCTGGATTGGGTGTTTTAGCTAAATCCATTTAATAAGGATTGCTAAGTTAGGCCAGGTTAGACTAGGCAAGGATAGACTAGACTGGGTTAGGTTTTCAAAATATAGAAATAGTCTTAGTGCTAAAATGGGTTGTTGCTAAAATAGGTTGAGCGCCAAAGCAGCTGGGGGCTGCGTCAACATGCACAAAATCCTACTAAATGAGGTGGAGCAAAGGGATGGAAAAATATGTAGTAAAAGGATATTTTTGATGAAAAGATTTCGAAAAATTTTTACTCTCTGCATTTACGAGGATTAAGACTATCGTTATTAGCATAACTGCAGCTCCAATTTTTTAGCAACAATTAAGATTATCCGTAGAGAGGATTCTTTTGACAATAGATTTAAAAAAAAAAACCTCTTGTAATTACAGAAAGATTAAGTCTTATCGTATGAAGATCATTATAGTTCTCAATTTTAAGAGGAGATTAAGATACTCTGTAGAAAAGGAAGTTTCTTTGTGAAAGCTTTGGAAAAAATATGACTCGTGGATAGATTAAGATTATCCTTATTAGGTTAATTATAGGTTACACTCTTAAGCAATGATTTAAATTACTTGTTGACATTGGTACCTTTAAAGGAAAGCCTTCGAAATTAATTCACCCCCATTTTAAAAGATTAAGGTTATCAATATTAAACTAATTACATACCGTATTCTTAAGCTATGATTAAGATTTTCTGTAGATAGAGTAGTTTTGAACAATAGGTTTTAATAATAACTTTTAATTTGAAAGATTAAGATTATCCCTTTTATGTTAATTATAGCTTACATTCTAACACCACGAAAAAGATAATTGGAAGACAAAGGACTCTCTCCATAAAAAAACAGTGGAAAAATATTACTTCTGGTTTGAATATGATGAAGATTATCCTTATTAAGTTAATAACAGCTTGTTTTCTTAAGCGAAGATTAAGATTATCTATAGAGAGACTTTTGACCTACCTGTTGACGATAACTTTCGGAAAATACGTTTAGAACAAGATTGTTTGGAATAGGAGACAACAGATTATCCTTATGAGAAGTAATTGCATTTCGCATTCTTAAGCAAATATTAAGACAAGCTGTAGAGAAAGGGTCATATATGAAGCCTTTTGAAAAATATGACTTTTTGTCTTGAGAGAGATAAGATTATCATTATTAAGCTAACTCTAGCTTAGAATCTTCAACAAGGAATATGATTATCGGCTGAGAAAGGTGTCATGTGATGAAACATTTAGGAAAATATGCCTCTTGATTTTGAGAAGGATTAAAATTTTCCATATCAAGCTAACTGAAGCTAAGGTTTTCAAATAGTGATTAAGACAATTTGTAAAGGAAAAATTCTTTTGTCAAAAGTTCCAAAGAAAAATAACTCTATAATCAAGAGACTGGAATTATTCTTAATAAGATGATTTTGTTTCTATTCTTAGCCCAAGATTAAAATCATCTGTAATCCTCATATTTTCTAGTATAATCTTCTAAGAAGCTAAGAATAAAGAGATAAAAATATTGTATCCAATGTGAGAAAGATTAAGATTATCAATTTATAGCATCCTCACTATAATTTTTGCATACAAAAACTCTCTGATATTTAAATCTGCTTATAAGAGTAATCAGAAAACATATTCTTAAAGAATACTCAATTAATTGAGAGTGATTATAATTTTCCTTATAAAGCTAATTACAGCCAATATTTTTAAGACATGATTATGATTCTCTGTAGCCCAAAATTTTCTGATCCTCATATCAGGTGAAAAATTTTATCAGAAAACTAGTAATCCAAGTAATTAAAAAAGTAAATTATAAAGCTTTCTGAGGCAAAGCAACAAATATGTATTTAAAGCTTATAGCAATTGGTCCTGCAGAAGCTCATGTACGCACGTGGGCAGTCAGGTGAAACTGCAGAAGCTTTTTTGAAATATCAGGGCTCTCTGCCTACACTCGGCAAATAGTCTCTGGAGGCAGTATATGATGGTGTACACAAACAAGAAAACTTGCGTACATACAAATCAATCTGAAAAATGTGAAGAAAACTCTCAGGGCTGCTTGCAATCATATGCAGGCGCACAAGCATCAACCTCTCACAAGCAAAATGGTGAATACGCAAACTTAAGCTTTGAATTAGGTAGACAATGTCTGTAATTAGTCACGTGCACACTTTGCCACAAACATAAAATTCTTTCTCAAGGAAAATGGCGGATAAGGAAATGTTTATTACGTGTGAAATATTAGGAAAATACCAGTTATTACTTGTAAAACACGTGGGAGTATACGTATAATCCTTTTCTACACAATGAAGCAGAATTTTTATTTCTATTTTTGCCTGTGAAATAAGAAAATTTCAGCAAATACTTGGAAACAGCCACGGACAGACAGATAAACAGTGATTACTTTGT
>JAXCGZ010021066.1:2500-12500 GCA_037179515.1 Halocaridina rubra | reverse complement strand
TACAGTTCCTGCCACCGAATATGACATCACTGATTCAAACTATGGATCAAGGCGTTATTCGTGCATTCAAGGCCCTCTACACACGAAATGCCCTGAAAAACTTGGTTAAATCCATGGATTCGGACAAAGATTTTTCAATGAAGACTTACTGGTGTAACTACATGATTACTACATGCCTTCAAGGTATTCAAAATGCAATCAATGAAATGAAGCCGCCCACAATCAATGCCAGCTGGAAGAACTTGTGGCCCGAAGTCTTGTACGACTACAAGCGATTCGCTCCTGACGAAGTCCATAACTCGGCAGTTGCGAAAGCTGTGAAGTTGGGTTGCATTGCTAGGAGGAGAAGCCTTTAAAGATATGACTCACGAAGACGTGAATGAATTGATCAACTGCCACTCACGGCCTTTGACTGATGAATACTTGGAGGAAATGACAAAATCAGAGAGCAAAGAAGAGGAAGAAGAGCAACCAGAGGAAATGCATGAAGAAATCAAAGAACCTGGCCTTACACTCGAATGCTTGACAGCCATGTATAAACATGTGAAAGCAGTCCAGTAACTCTTGCAGGAACATGACGATAGTATGGTTCGTTCGGTGACCTTTTACAGTCTTCTCGATGATGCCATGATTCCTTACAAGACCATCTTCCAACAAAAGAAGAAACAGCGACAGCAACTGCTCATTACCATGTTCTTCTCTCGCAAAAAGCAGCTGTAAAGCTGTCATTGGCTGCAGAATAATTTACTCTGGAGTCTAAATACGTCATCATCACCTCATTCTTGGTAAGTTTACCTATCACGTTCATATAAATTTACGCTTGCATGCTGTTATTATTAAAGTAAAGGGTGTTTTTTTAACTGTGCAGGGAGGGCTTATACAGTAATGGTAAAAATAAATGTAAAATACCAATGTATATAGGGTGATCCTACTTCGCGGAAATTCACCTATTGCAGCCGGTACCGGAACCGAACCACCGCAATAAATAAGGGATATATATATATATATATATATATATATATATATATTATATATATATATATATATATATATATATATATATATATATATATATATATATATATATATATATATATATATATATATATATGTGTGTATATATATTCTTTTTAAGACAAAAAAGGAAGTCTCTGTGGCTTGTTTATTATAATATTAATTCTTCGTAAGCAAAGAAATACTTTAATTTCTGATAAATATAATCTCTAATTCCTTATGCCAATAGAAGATATATGTTTACATTAAATCCTATATTCATCTTGAAACAAGAAAAGCTCTTTAGTCGATATAATTTAATCTTATATTCCTTTTTTTTATGGGATAGGATAGGAGGAGAAAAATGGGAGGGGATTAAGGATATAAGGGAATTGGAGGGAAAAGCACGAAAATTAAATAAAGTAAGAGATAAAAAAAGAGAGGGGCAGACCCTCGTGCTAAGTTTTGATCTGGAATTCAGATACTTATGATCGGTTTAATATTTTTTTTTTTTTTTTTTAGAATGGGATAGGATAGGAGGGGGAAAAAAGGGGAGGGAGTTAAGGATATAAGGGACTTGGAGGGAAAAGCACGAAAATCAAATAAAGTAAGAGAAAAAAGAGAGCGGCAGACCATCGTGCTAAGTTTTGATCTGAAATTCAGATTATTCTACAAATAGGGAAATTAGTCTGAAAAATTTAAACCCAGTGTTTGAAGCCAAGAAAAGCTGTATGGTCTCCAACTCTATTATTTTTTTTTTGGATAATAAGGAAAGAAGTGGAGCCTGTCAAATTTAATCCAAATTTCCTTTACATAAAAAATATCTTATTTCTTGTACACCAAGAAGGATCCAAAATCTTTCCATATTAATCCTATTTTCTCTTATCCCTGCAGCGAGGGGTAGAAATGACCCCATGGAATTCTTAAATGTTGCCAATTTGCTATTTATTGACTTAGGATTGTTTCCTTCCCTGACTTTGTTTATCCTTGTCTACTTTACAGGTACAAAACGTTTTGTGACGTACAAGTGTCTAGTTTGAGAATTACAAAGCCGCAAGCTTCACTGGGGTCGCTGTAGACCCCAAGTGGCAATCTGTTACTTGAATTTTCTTCACAAAAGTTCATATATTCAATAATAATTGTGACCTAGGGTACTATAACAGCTAGAATATTCAATTTATCAGGTTTTGAAAAGTATGCATAGATAAGAATGATATAAATTCAATCTGTAGGTAGTTTCAACACTTAGGTATGAAAAAAATATGAAAATTTTTGCGTAAATTGATAAGATATGGATTAACGCAAATAAAAAAAATGGAAAAAGTAAATATAATTTGTTGGTTGACCATGTTTTATGCAAAAATAACCTATGCAAATAACAAAATAGCTTAGACTATTGATATGAAAAATATCCAGTCACAAAATTTCACCTGGCGTATGAAGGGTTAAGCCAAGAAACACTCCAGAATTTTTACAATTTATTTCCAATTCTCTCTACACCAAAGAAATAGCTCTTGACTGTATCCAATTTCATCTTGACTTAATTTCTTTTCTTACTTCAGCTGCCTTTCAGCAAAACCTCCTGCGCATTCTTGGGTGGAATTCAGATGGAAAAATTAGGAGACCCAGATACATTCTTGATAATGACATTGGTACTAACTGTCTGAACAGTCTTAAACGCCTTCATTAACTGTGTATATCAGTGAAAAAATAAGGATGCTCTAAGTAAGTGAAATACCGCAATGTTCCAATAGGAAATTATGTGCGGAGTTTTATTGGCCCTATTTGAAGATTTTAACATTGGTGTGATATTAACTATATGTAGGGTTCATATACTATCATCCATGAGAGGTTGTAGGGATCTCGAAGCATATGGATGAGCTTCATCATCGCCCCTTTCTAGCTGACAGGTCATGTACCATTAAGCATTCCTTACATGGGCATGCACAGAGAAAACACAAGACTTTATGATCAAAAGGAGGGGAGAAGGAATTCTCCTCTTCATACTGATACTCTGCAGTAACTTTTATGAGTAAGTATTCAGTAATCATTCCAGCGTAGTATTACATACCTTGACAATATAAGCTGAGCCATTTCTTTATTTGCCATATAAATAAGGTTAATTGTTTTATTATTCCCTTTTAATATTTACAATTGGGTTAACTCAACATCTTGCTGAAGAAGCAGTTAGATATAAGTGAAACAGTGAAGAAATTTCAGAGGATGACTAAATGACAGTGCCATACAGCCCACATTAGGAGATACAGCCGAAGAGTCTTCTTGAAATCAAAATTTTATTCACCAGTATATAAAGGGGATGTTTATGCATGTGATCAGGGTGGACATGAGGTGTGTTATGACGGGATTGATTACTGAGGAAAAGGCCATATGGTCAAGAATGATCTGCTTTGGCGACCCGTAGTGGGAGAAGCCGAAAGAAGAAGTACATACAGATTACAAATAACCTCTTATTACATATGTGCTAGTTTAAAGGACTGTGTCTAAACCTCCATGATTCATCGCCACCAAATTGGGGCTACAAGTCATCTGCTATATGCAAGTTTTGTATCATAAAAGTTCAGTAATTCTGTATCTGAATATATAGATTAAAAACATTAGTAACTATATATTGATAGCTTATATAGCTTGTATATTAAGTTAAATCTTTAATAGAATTTGAAAAAAAACAATACAGAAAAAATCTGCTGGGCACTACTCCAGTTTCATATGTCTGATCACATGTTCATATCTTTACTAACAAACATTCTTAGCCTTACGAAAGACTTAAATTTCTTTCACTTATACTTACAAGAATGCACACACAGAGACACATACTTACACAAGATAAATGATAATTAATTGTCAAATAAGAAAAACTTTTTTGAAAGCTTTGCCGCTTGCTGCTCGCCAAATCTATCTAAAAAAATATGATTAATCATTCTCTATAAATTTCAAGAAAGGAGAGACTGAAATATTAAGAAGATTTATACGTCTAGAAGGAGAATAAAAATAAATATTAAAATTTATATAAAGGCAGTAAAAGAAAATTATAAATTATACCATGATGCAAAAAGATATTTATATGAATAAAAGACGTTATTTGAAATGTTGTTTTTCATAAGTGGGATATATATATATATATATATATATATATATATATATATATATATATATATATATATATATATATATATATATATATATATATATATATATATATATATATATATATATATATATATATATATATATATATATATATATATATATATATATATATATATATATATATATTATATATATATATATATATATATATATATATATATATATATATATATATATATATATATATATATATATATATATATATATATATATATATATATATATATATATTTATGTGCTTATTTGATAATTTCATGGCCCGAATGAGATTGGGAATTGAATTAAATGCTAAAATGAAGCCACGAGTGAGGTTGGGGAATCTGTAATATGAACATATTGGCATTCAGTTAGAATGCGTTCATTCTTAAGTATAGCAGATATAAGCTATAAGGTTAGGTTCCTTTTAACCTTCTGTGGTGTAGTGGTAGCGCCTTGACTTAGTAATCATAAGTCCTAGGTTCGAGTCCCGGTCGGGGTAAAAAAAAAAATGATTCATATATATATATATATATATATATATATATATATATATATATATATATATATATATATATATATATATATATATATATATATATATATTATATATATATATATATATATATATATATATATATATATATAGTCTTATCCCTAAGATGAGTTATGCACATCGGAAAAGGGGGGTGAAACATTGGTTGTAAAGAAATGTATATCTGATGTCAATCGCATGCAATGTGAGTCTTAGCCAGCACATTTATATTCTCTACTAGATAAATGACATTAATATTTTCTCTACTTTATTGTCTCTTGTGTCCGGTCCCTAAATAAGTAATATGTCCCGGACGATGAGGTAGAGTCGAAGCATCAAGGAGATCGATTTTCGTTTTATTACGTAACATCAATCTATCAGCCTTTAATCCCCTGCTCCAGCATGTCTATGTCCGGCTCTAATATATCTGTCTCCACCCCATTTGAATGGGGGGCATATTATCAACACCTTTTCCAATATTCAAATGGGATCTTTTTTCACACTTGCCTCTTAGAGAAAAGTGTTGGTCTCGGATTTTTCAAGATTTATAGCTGCTTGTCCTATCTGACACCAATAATCTCCATTGATACAGGCTTGTGACCAGTACATAATTAAGTTTGTTTGCTTATCTAGTGACTGGGTTATTTATGTTTATTTTTTATTTATATCAAAATGAATATAATTAAAATTGTCTCATGTATATTTGTCATGGTAATAGTTGTCATTATATTAGATGGAAACAGAAACAAGAAAACGCAAAATAAGAAAGGGAGAATGAACTCTGGGGATCAGTGGATGTTCAAATCCTAAACAGAATAGAACTCACTCATCTCAGAATATAATTTTGCACCCTTTTACTTAAATAAACACAAAAACACTCCAGAAACGAGTATTTCACTATCCCCTGTACTGAAATATAGTAGGTAAAGAGATAACTCTGGAATGGAGAGATGCTCAACTGCTCAATAGGACAGAACCTATACATCTAAGATTGTTTTTTCTTTGCCTTGTATATAGACCTCTCTCTAAAATAAACATAAAATGTAAAAATAAATGTCTTTCTTTCCACAGAAGAGCAATGTAAACAATTTCTGCTCAACAGACCGTACTAAAGCTTCAGATAGGGAACATCCGGTTCAATATTAGGTAAATAGGAACTGATGACATGGCATTTTCCTCATTTTTTGTCTACATCTTTTCCCACTTTTATGTGTGCTCGATGTTTCTGGCCAGTGTTCTCCATATGTTCCTGTCCCATATATCATCACCCAACAAACCTTTAGACCTCAGTTCGTCACTGATGTAATCCATCCACCTATGCTTTGGTCTCCCCCTCCCTCTCTTACCCTGTATATCCATTTCCATCACCCTCCTCCCAACATACTGTTCATCCCTCCTAACGATATGACCATACAATCTTAGTCTACTTTCTTATATCTTATCAGATATTTCTCTAACTTTGAGATACATTTAAGTACCTCGTTTCTGATCTTATCGCTTCTTGTCACCCCACACATCCATCTCAACATCCTCATCTCTGCCACATCCAGTTTTTTCTCTTGTGTCTTCTTTATTGCCCATGTCTCTGCTCCATATATCATCGCAGGTCGAACAACTTTTTTATGCACTTTACCTCTCAACTTAATCTCTATTCTCTTGTCACACAGCACCCCAGGCATTTTCTTAAAGTTCTTCCATCCCGCTTGTATTCTATGGGTTATATCTGACTCTTGGTCACCATCCTCTGCTACTGTTGATCCCAAATACTTGAACTTTTCAATTCTTTTCAACACCTCCCCCTGCTAATTGACCTCCCCATCCTCATCATCTCTCAACCTCAAGTACTCTGTCTTCTTCCTGCTAATTCTCAGTCCTCTATCCTCCATCACTCTTCTCCACTCCTCAAGCTTCTCCTCCACTGCCTCTTGTCTGTTGCTACACAGTATAATGTCATCTGCAAAGAGCATATACCATGGTGACTGATCTCTAATATCCTGGGTTACTACATTCAACACCAGATCAAATAGATATGAACTCAAAGCAGACCCTTGATGCAGACCAACATTTACTGAAAAACTTTTCGTCAAGCCCACACTGATCTTAACATTGGCCTCTGCCCTCTCATACATATCTTGGATAATTCTTACATATTTCACGGTGACTCCCTTTTCTCTAATACACCTCCACACCTCTTGACCTGGTACTCAACCATATGCCTTTCCCAGGTCAATAATGACCATATGCAGTCCTTTCTCTTTCTCCCTATGCTTTTCCATCATTTGTCTCAAGGCAAATATGGCATCCACTGTCCCTCTTCCAGGCATGAAGCCAAATTGTTCACCCCCAATTGTCGTTTCCTCTCTGAGTCTCCTCTCTATTATCTCCCATATCTTCATAGCATGACTTAACAAATTTATACCTCTATAGTATCCACACTCCTGAATGTCTCCCTTCCCTTTATACATTGGGATGATTAGGCTTCCTCTCCACTCCTCTGGCATCTTTTCCTGACTAAGGAGTTTTTGCATTAAGTCCCACAAGATATCTATGCCTTCCTCTCCAAGACTCTTCCATACCTCCACTTGCTTCTTATCAGGTCCTGCTGCCTTTCCATTTTTCATTTTCCTTACTGCCCGCTCTACCTATCTTCTAGTCACTGTTGTTGTAACTGCTTCATTTGGAAGTCCATCTTCAAATACTGCTCTTGGGTTCTCTTCATTTAGTAACCTTCAAAGTATGTTTCCCATTTGCTTTTTATTTCATCCTCTTCTGGTAGAACTACTCCATGGTTATCCTTTTTTTGTCTTACTTGGGTCAAGTGCTTGGATGCAGCATCTCAGGCCTTGGCAATTCGCAGTAATTTCCTCTCTCCTTCTGGTGTTTCCTGCTTTTCATAGACTTCATTCAAAGTCTCTGCCTTTGCTTTTGCTACTGCTCTCCTTGCCTCCTTCTTTGTCTGCTTGTACTCTTCTTTATCCTGTTCCTGGCCTGATAAATTTGCCTTTTTCTTTGCTTCTTTCTTGTTCTTCACCCATTCTTGCATTTCCTCATTCCATCACCATGACCTCTTTATCATTTGAGGGTTTCCTTCCTGATGACTTTCCAAGTACTTCCTCACCAACCCTCAAAATCACCTTATTATTCTCTGTCCACCATTCTCGTACATCCTCTTGCAACCTTATCGCTTCCAACACTCTTCCCTTAAACATAACAATCAGCTCTGCATCTTTCAATTTCCACCACTTTATCTTTGGTTTCATCCTCAGCTTCTTACTTTTCCTACATTTCTTGATCCTGCAATCAGTTACTACTTTCCTTTGTTTCACTGCTACACTCTCTCCATTTATTACTTTGCAGTTGCTAATCTCCTTCATATGGTCTCTCCTACACAACAATAAATCTATCTGGCTCTCCCTTTCACCACTACTGTATGTAATCAATCTGTTTTCCTTTTTCTCAAAGAATGTGTTGACCAATGCCAGATCAAATGGCACTGCAATATCAATCACTCTCTCTCCCCTCTAATTTCTCTCGCCCACCACCCCAGCCCCCATGAACTCTACCTATCCCAGCCCTCCCAATTCCCAAGTGGCCATTTAGATCTCCTCCCAAAATTACCCTCTCCCTTATAGGAATTCTTCTAAACTCCTGGTCTATCTCCTCCCAAAATACATCCTTCTCCTCCGCTGTACTACCAGTTTGTGGGGCATAGGCACGTACCATATTGACTACCGTTTCTACAGTTCCAGCTTTAAACTCATAATTCTGGCACTCCTTCTATTCATACCAAGTAAGCTTTCCTTCAGGTCTTTGGATAGTATTATTCCTACACCATTCTCCCTTTTTCATTTGCTCAACTATAGAACAATTTGCAACCCTCGCCCAGTTCTCTCGCCTTATTTCCTTTCCAACTGGTCTCCTGCACACACAGCACTCTAGGTCTCCTCCTCTCCATCAGGTCCACCAATTCTCGCCCCTTCCCAGTCATCGTCCCCACATTAAGAGTGCCCACCTGCAGCAACTCATCTGACACTCTCCCTCGAGCTTGCCTCTTTAACCCAACCCGCCCATGACTGGGTAGCCCTTGCTGTCTTTCCGGAGGGGTCAGGTGAAGCCCCAATGCGTTGCCTACGGGGAACGCCGTAATATGGTGACTATTCTCGTTATCTGTACAGGACCATTTGCCGGTTTTGACAAAATTTTCATGGCTGGATGCCCTGCCTGCCGCCAACCCTCCCCATTTACCAGGGGTTTGGACCGGCACCAAGTTGGGGCTGGCTTGCCCCCTCAGTGGCTGGGTTGATGACATGGCTATAAATTCCCTTTTTCTGTTTTAGAAAAAGCGAATCCAATTTTGTATAGGATATAAGGGGGTAGATGATATGGATTCCAACACTTTATTTTGTTTTAGATAGAATGAATCCAATCTTAAGTAAAGAATATCCAAGTCCATGATAGGGAGTAAAATTCTCCATCTGTGTTTCTCAGTTTAATTTACACATTCTTGGTAGAATAGACATATTTTATTTTACTGCCTTTATTTTTTATATCTTCTACGTAGCACAAAATTCAACTCTTTTTAATTAATTTTCTCTCATTTTCTCATCATCTGAGCACGGAATGAAATTATTTTTTCTATATGCTTCACACTGCCTGAATGGTAAAAAAAATTAAATTATATTTTATTTTATGTCTTTTTGAAAGCTTCTGATTATAGGATTAAAATTTCTCTATCAATTCTCATTTTCTTTCTAAGTCTTTTGAAGTAATAGTAAAGAAATGGTATTAGATTCTAAACATGTTTATTTATGCTATGCAATGGAGATATGTATTTTCCCTCCTGTAGCTGGGTTATCACAAAGAAAGGTACCTTCTTAAAGTATGATAAATTTTAGGTTTCATTTTTTTTATTAATGACGATTAAGTGGGATTAAATTCTCAACCAAAATCCTTTGTGCTCAGATGAGATGTTTCCCCATATGGATTTTCCTTTTAGCAACAAACATTTTTTTTTAATTTTCTATTCCGTCACGTAGCTGCCATAGATCCCCCCCCTTTTTTTTTTTGGTAAGATTTTTATGAATAAGAACCTCTTTATGGCTAACACTACCTGAGTGTTAGTTTTATATATTAAATATTTCATTATAAGACTTTTTCCTATAGAATTATTACCTTTTATCTCCTTCCTCTGGTTAGGCATCATGTCATATAGAATACACTTGGAAGAAGTTAAAAACCCTTGAAAAATTAGGCTTCCAGTAAGATTTATAATTTATGTAATGGTTACATTTACAGTGCTAAAGAATTCTGTTGAAAACAAGGGGTTTA
>JAXCGZ010021065.1:77500-80000 GCA_037179515.1 Halocaridina rubra | reverse complement strand
ATAGATAGATAGATACATAGATAGATAGATAGATAGATAGATAGATGATGGATGGATACATACATACATACATACATACATACATACATACATACATACATACATACATACATACATACATACATACATACATACATACATACATACATACATACATACATACATACATACATACATACATACATACATACATGCATACATACATACATACCCAAGCTTTTCCACAGCTTTATCAGAGGAAAACTGAAGGTAAAAGAACAGGTTTTAAGGCTAAAGAGAGAGGATGGAAGCATCACTGAGACGGATGATGAGATCTGCAAAGAATTGAACAAGGAGTTTCAGTCAGTATTTACAGTGGAAAATTCCCCACCCCCTCAGATTGCAGAGATAGAAGGTCAGGGGCCGGTATTACAGAACATCAACCTTAAAGCCACAGAGGTATGCAAAGCTCTGATGGATTTGGATGCTTTAAAAGCTACAGGTCCTGATGACATATCCCCTCATGTGCTTAAAAAATGCGCAATCTCAATATCAGTGGCACTAAGTATCATATTTAAAAAGTCACTGGAGTCAGGGGAGATTCCAAGATGCTGGAAACAAGCAAATGTGATACCTATCTTCAAAAGGGGAAGGAGGGATACGGCTCTGAACTAAAGACCAGTTTCCTTGACCAGCATAGTCTGCAAAGTTATGAAGAAACTACTAAGGAAACATATCTCTCTTCACTTGGAATCCTTCAACTTTTTGTCAGTGAGGCAACATGGCTTCAGAGAAGGTAGATCAACAGTAACAAACTTATTAGAATTTTATGATGAGGTAAGTCGAATCTTACAGGAAAGAGAGGGCTGGGCAGATTGCATATTCCTAGACTTCCAGAAAGCGTTTGACACTGTTCCACATGGGAGACTTATTAGGAAGCTGCAATCAATGGCTAGAATAGGTGGAAATGTTTTGGAATGGATAAAAACTTACTTAGAAGGAAGGGAACAGAGGGTTAGAGTAAGACACTCAGTGTCTGAATGGAGAAGAGTTAGTAGTGGAGTTCCACAGGGTTCAGTTTTAGGGCCACTTTTGTTCCTTGTATATGTAAATGACCTACCAGCGTCTGTAAATGCATTCATGAATATGTTTGCAGATGATGCAAAGATTGTGAAGAAAGTAAAAACGAGAACAATGGTAGAGAACTTCAGGAGGATCTAACTAATATGCATGAGTGGTCAGAAAAGTGGCTAATGAAATTCATTACTTCAAAATGTAAGGTAATGAGAATGGGTACAAGTGCAAGAAGGCCCAAGCTTGACTACTCGGTGGCTGGAGTACAACTTCAAGAGACAGAAAATGAGAGAGATCTAGGAGTAAACATACTGGCATATTTGTCTCCTGAAATACATAAAAATAGCATAGTAAGGGAAGCATATGCATTCTTATCAAATGTAAGGGTAGCCTTCAGGCACATGGACAAAGAAATGTTCAGAAATATTTATGTAACCTATGTGAGGCCAAAACTCGAATATGCAGCCCCCTTTTAGAATCCACACTTGAAAAAGCACATAGCTAAGCTTGAAAAAGTTCAAAGGCATGCCACGAAACTGGTGCCAGAAATACGCAATCTCAGTTATGATGAGAGGCTGAGGAAATTTGAGTTACCATCACTCGAATCTAGAAGATTGAGGGGGGATATGGTGACAGTCTTTAAATTCCTTCATGGTTATGATAGAGTGGATAGGGATCGATATTTTGATATGGCTGGCTCTAGAACCTGTCATAGTTTGAAGCTTCGTAAGAAAACTTCTTTGCAGGATGTAAGGAAATACTTTTTCAGTGTAAGAATAGTTGATAATTGGATCGCTAAGCGAGGAGGTAGTTAATGCTATCTCAATCCATAGGTTTAAGGACAGGTATGATAAGTATCACTAAGTATAAAATGGAACCGATCAGGAGACGGGAAGATACGAGCTTTGGGCTCTTTCCCGTAAACATACATACATACATACATACATACATACATACATACATACATACATACATACATACATACATACATACATACGTACGTACATACATACATACATACATACATACATACATACATACATACATACATACATACATACATACATACATACATACATACATACATACATACATACATAAATAGAGAGAAAGAAAGAAAGAGAGAGAGAGAGAGAGAGAGAGAGAGAGAGAGAGAGAGAGAGAGAGGAGAGAGAGAGAGAGAGAGAGAGAGAGAGAGAGAGAGAGAGAGAGAGAGAGATAAGATATGCTCACCCAAATAAAAAAAAAAATTCCCCTTTTGAAAAAGAAATTTGTGTTTGGTATACATAGCTTCAGGGATTTTGTTTTTTTATATACGAAGCCTGTGAAACGTGCATTTTGATCCTTATGGAAACCCTATATAATCCAAGAAGAATAAATAGAATAGCATAGAATTTATTATTATTATTATTATTATTATTATTATTATTATTATTATTATTATTAT
>JAXCGZ010021065.1:62500-72500 GCA_037179515.1 Halocaridina rubra | reverse complement strand
TGAAATATTGCTGAAATAATATCCATATATTACACTCCTCATGATAATAAAGATGCAGTATATTGAGTGTATCATAGAATAGAAACAGGTAGTAATCCTCCTATATTTGCAAAGACACATCAGCTAAGTGAAGGAAAATTTAAGGCTGCTCAAGAAGGATTCCGTGCACTCCAAAGCTCGGGCATCATTGTCTTATCTAAAAGTAAGTTGAGTTCTCCTTTACACCTAGTCCCTAAGAGTAGTAGTGAATGCCATCCTTGTGGTGATTATAGAGCACTAAACTCCATTATGAAAATAGACCAATACCCTAATCCCAATATTAATTCTTTTTCATCTAAACTTGCAAATAAAATTTGTTTCTCCAAGACTGACTTAACTTCGGCCTATTATCAGATTAGGATACACCCAGACGATGTCCCGAAAACAGCTATAACTACCCCTTTTGGGTTATTTGAGTTTCATTATATAATCTTTGGCCACCATAACGCGGCTGCAACTTTTCAAAGAGTAATGGACAAGATATTCTTGAAAGTAACGTGTGTATTTATATCTTGGATGATATATTGGTATTTTCATATTATGAAGAAGCCCATTTAAGGGTTCTTGATATCTTTGATATCTTTAATAAGTACAATCTCTTTGAATAAATGTGTATTTTGTGTTAAAGAACTAGACTTTTTAGGATTCAGTGTTAGTGCTGATGGTCTTTGCCCTACATCAAATGAGATTTATGAATTGTCAGAATTTCCTTACTCAATTGATTCAAAGAGTTTGCGCCGATGTTTGGACATGATCGGTCTTTATAGGAAATTAGTTCCTAAATTTGCTTCAGTTGCCTTACCTTTAACAGAATGTATAAGACTGAAGTCAAATCACAAATCATTAGAATTAATTGAAACAGAAAAACAATCATTTGATGAAATTAAGGAAGTTCTGTCTAACCTCAGAGCTCTCGCATACATACAAATAGGCTATACCCATTTTCAGTTAGTAACTGATAGCAATTAATATGCTGTAGGAGCTGCGCTCCATCAAATGGTTAATGAGCAACCTATACCTGTGGGATTTTTCTCAAAGAAGCTTTCACAATCACAAAGAAAATATTCTACATTTGATAGGGAGCTTCTCGCCACTTATTTAGCAGTATTTCATTTCCGTCCTCAAATTGAAGGCCATTATGTATTATTGTTAACAGACCATAAGCCAATTTGCAGTGTTTTTAAAAGTATTAATCCAGCTGAGTCTGATAGACAACAAAGGTATTTATCTATCTGTAGTTTAGTAAGTCTAAAAGTAGTCTGATAGTTTGTGGTAGTTTATGTATAGTGAAGAGTAGTTGGTGCTGAGTTGGGTGAGTGAGTGGCAGTGAGGGCATTGGAGATCCAGTCGTTGTGCAGAAAGGTTGTGTTTTTGGTGACGTTTATGCTTTGTTTACCGGCCAGTTTGGTATTTTGTTTTTTTTGGTTTGTGCTGTCTTTCGGTATTATCATAATTGCTTGTCGCTCATACTAACTCATCACTGGCGTTATTCCACATAAAACATAATATCACGGTAAGAGGAATTTAATTAAATTTAATTCAAACTACAAGCTATCCAGGCTATAACCTGCAGTCATGGCTTCTAAAGTCACGTATGAGATGATTAGACCATTCACCGTTGAAGGAGATGTGGTTGCATGGCTAAAGAAAGTTCAATTGGTGGCTAAGATACAGAAGATTTCTGATTTGGCTTCTTTTATTCCACTGTATTTGGAGGGGGATGATCTTGTTTTGTATTTAGAAATGAGTGATGATGACCAGGGTGATTCAGAAAAAAGTAGCTATGTTAAAAGAGGTGTTTTACTGACGGAGCCTTTGTAGCTTATGCCAAGTTGGTTAGAGTCAAATGGACGGGACAACCTGTTGATGTGTATAAAGATGACATAAGACGTTTGACTGGGCTAGCTGGGTTCAAGGGGTACGGTTTGGAAAGCATTGTTTGTTTGACTTTTGTCAGTGGAATCCCAGATATAATAAGTATAGCTTTGCAACAAGTCAATGAGGTTGTAAGTAAGTCAGTTAATGAAATGATTAATTCGGCAAGAATTTTGTGTAAAACTAAGGCCGATGAGGAGCATGTTGTTGCAGTGGCAAGGGTGTTTGAGTTGCCAAAAAAGGGCAGTGGTAGTAAGGAAATTAAGGGGAGATGCTTTAGGTGTGGTGGTCCTCATTTAATAAAATATTGAGGAAAAAATTAGGTGTTTCATGTGTAACAGAGTAATACATATTGCCAACCAGTGTGATCAAAATGACTCTAGATTATACCCAAGGGAAGGGAAACGAATAAAGAGGGACTGCTGCATCAGCAGTAAGCCCCTTGTTAATGACAAGGCGTGGTCACTACCTGGGTGTTTGAGTTGCCAAAAAAGGGCAGTGGTAGTAAGGAAATTAAGGGGAGATGCTTTAGGTGTGGTGGTCCTCATTTAATAAAATATTGAGGAAAAAATTAGGTGTTTCATGTGTAACAGAGTAATACATATTGCCAACCAGTGTGATCAAAAAGACTCTAGATTATACCCAAGGGCAGGGAAACGACTAAAGAGGGACTGCTGCATCAGCAGTAAGCCCCTTGTTAATGACAAGGCGTGGTCACTACCTGTTATTGATGTGTAGGTGAATAGTTGTTCAGCTAGGGGACTTGTAGATTCCGGTTGTTCTAAAACGATCGTTCATTCTAAGTTGGTAGCTGGTTGTACAGGAGAAACTTTTTAAAATGCTTTCGATGGAAGGCAGTTCAAGTGTAAAGATTCTACTGTAGTGCATTTGGTGACTGGCAATAGACAAGTGTCTGTTCATACAGTGGTGTCTGATATTGTTTGGGATTGGACGTTATTAATCAGTATCTTAACAGATCATCGTGCCAATGTTAGTCATATAAGAGGTTCACGTAACATTGTGGCCGACTGCCTTTCGCGACCTACTAACACAGTTATGTTAGATGTGTGTGATTTAACTGAAATTGCGGAAGTTCAGTTTCTAGATGAAGAGACCTAGGCATACTATAATAGGCCAAGACCTTTCCGATTACTAAATGAAGAAAACAAGGTGTTGTGTGATACATCTACACCATTCCCTAGGCCTTTTATACCAGAATCCCTACGTATGTCAATTTTTAATAGCCTACATAGTTTATCCTACCCCGGTATAAAGTCAACCTTGAAATTGGTAGAATCTAGGTATTTTTGATCTGATACAGACCGATCCATCAGAAAATGGTGTAGAGAATGCTTGTCTTGTCAACAGTCAAAGATTCACCGTTATGCTAAGAGTGCTATAAGTAACTTTAACATACCCTCATCACGCTTTCAAACAGTACATCTAGATATCGTAGGTCCCCTTCCCACAGCTCAAAATCCTTCAGACCCATATATCAGTCCATATAAATGTTATTGACATACATTAATCTAGCCACTCGTTGGAAAGAAGTACAACCATTAGCAATTATCACTGCACAGACTGTAGCGCAAGCTTTCATAAATGCATGGATATCACGATTTGGAGTTCCTCTCCATGTTATTACTAATCGCGATTCTCAGTATGATAGTGAAATGTTTCAAGAACTCTCATCATTTGTAGGATTCCATAGGTTAAGAACAACCGCTTATCATCCCCAATCTAATGGAATGATAGAGCATATTCACAGAATTATCAAATCCTCTCTCATGGCTAGAAAAGAAAATTGGTTACAACCCCTACCTATTATACTTCTTGGTATTCGTAATACTCCTAATGAAAATGGATTTTCCCCGTTCATTGCTGTTACTGGTACCTCACTTTTATTACCAAAACTGATGGTAGACGCAAGCATTACTAATACTAGTGGTTTAACAAACTCATCTATTAAGTATTTAGCCAAAGAAATGTCCAAATTAGATGTAAGTGACTAAGCTAGTGGTAGTTGCAATAGTTTTCCAAAGACTCTTATTCCTAAAAATTTAGACACCTGTGATAAAGTTTGGTTACGAGTTGATAGAGTCAGGAAATCTTTGGAAGCCCCATACTCAGGACCATATAGGGTTATTAAGCACTTGCCTGAACATTTTCCTACACAATTGTCCGATGATGCACATAATTGTGTTTCTATTGGTCTCTTGAAACCAGTATATGAGCCTAATGCAATGCCTGAAGCAAGTACTGTTGAACCACTAGAACATAGTCATATACAGAGTTATTTTGATGATGATATTAACAATAATAGTGATAACCAAGGCTATGTCAATCCTGATTCTCCGACTATAGTTTCTCCTAAAGTTGCAACATCATCCTCAGGTAGAAAAATAAGATTTAAGAGTAGTAACGATTATTTCTATTATTAGCTCCTCTTTTTGGGAGGGAACTATTGTAGAGAATATATATTTCATTTATATTTTCTATGTACGGTATACGTTTTCTTTATAATGGAATGTAGAGTTTTCTTTTGTCTCAGCTTTTTTTTTTTTTTTTGAAGAGATAGTCCGCCATTTTAATCTTCAATAAGATGTCGTGCAGCATGGTTGACAGACAAAGAAGATAAAATAATTTTTAGAACCAAGGAATATTAATAATAATACAATCTTGAAAATAACAAAAAATAAAAAATAGGGGTTTTAAAGTGTGTTCTGGTTGATATCAATAAATTTGTAAAGGGTCCAATGATTTCTCTCAATGCACCATCTACAAAACTACTAAGGAAACATATCTGTCTTTACTTGGAATCCTTCAACTTTTTGTCAGTGAGACAACATGGCTTCAGAGAAGGTAGATCAACAGTAACAAACTTATTAGAAGCTTATGATGAGGTAAGTCGAATCTTACAGGAAAGAAAGGGCTGGGCAGATTGCATATTCATAGACTTCCAGAAAGCATTTGACACTGGCACACACGGGAGACTTATTAAGAAGCTGCAACCAATGGCTAGAATAGGTGGAAATGTCTAGGAATGGATAAAAACATACTTAAAAGGAAGGGAATAGAGAGTTAGAGTAAGACATGCAGCGTCTGAATGGAGAAGAGTTAGTAGTGTAGTTCTACAGGGTTCAGTTTTAGGGCCACTTTTGTTCCTTGTATATGTAAATGACCTACCAGCGTCTGTAAATTCATTCATGAATATGTTTGCAGATGATGCAAAGACTGTGAAGAAAGTAAGAAACGAAAACAAAGGTAGAGAACTTCAGGAAGATCGAAATAGTCTGCATGAGTGGTCAGAAAAGTGGCTAATGAAATTCAATACTTCAAAATGTAAGGTAATAAGAATGAGTACAAGTGCAAGGAGGCCCAAATTTGGCTACTCGGTGGCCGGAGTAGACAGAGAATGAGAGAGATCTAAGAGTAAACATATTTGGAGTTTTGTCTCCAGAAAGGCATATAAATGGCATAGTAAGGGCAGCATATGCTTTCTTAGCAAATGTTAGGGTAGCCTTCAGGCACATGGACAAGGAAATGATCAGAAATATTTATGTAGCCTACGTGAGGCCAAAGCTTGAATATGCACCCTACTTTTGGAATCCGCACTTGAAAAAGCACGTAGCTAAGCTTGAAAAAGTTCAAAGACATGCCACGAAACTGGTTCCAGAAATACGCAATCTCAGTTATGATTAGAGGCTGGGGGAATTAGGCTTACCATCACTCGAAGCTAGAAGATTGAGGGGGAAATGGTGACGGTTTTAAAATTCCTTCATCGTTATGACAGAGAGGATAGGGATCTATATATTGATATGGCTGGCATTAGAACTAGAGGTCATAGTTTGAAGCTTCGTGAGAAAAGTTCTTTGTAGGATGTAAGGAAGTACATTTTTCGTGTAAGAGTAATTGATAATATTAATTCGCTAAGCGAGGATGTAGTTAATGCTAACTCAATTCATAGTTTTAATGACAAATATGATAAGTATCACCATGTACAAAATGGAACCGACCAGGAGACGGGAAGTTACGAGCTTGGGGCTCTTTCCTGTAAGCACAATTAGGTAATTATAATTAGGTAATTACACACACAGCAGCCCTATCTTGCAGCAAACACAACATCGAAAGTTCTTTAAAACAACTGTAACATAAATAGCACAACTTTTTAATGTAGTCCAGCTCACTGAAGGTTGTATATACAGACCAGGAGACGGGGAGATACGAGCATAGGGCTCTTTCCCGTAAGCACAGCTATGTTAATCACAATAAAAAAAAACACACACTCACATAAAGGAATATTAATCGGATAGAGGAAACCCGCATCCTGTGCACACACACACAGCCCCTTGTTCGGATCTTGTTCTCGCCTATCCCAGCAAGGAACAGCTTACTTAATTTTTAACCTAATTGTGTTTACGGGAAAGAGCCCTATGCTCGTAGCTTCCCGTCTCCTGGTCAGTTATGTAACAGTTAATGTGTCGCAATTAAAACTTTTTCCGGACAAATTTGGGAATTCTTCGGAGATTCTTAGAATGTAGTTTTGACTGGGCATTATGAGCAGATGGAGGGGGACGGAGATGACTTTCCTCTCTATTCATGTTAAGAATAGTTGATGGATGAATACGAGGATACATGCGTGTCTGTGTATGTGCACATGTATATGAACATGTATATATGTATGTAATTACCTAATTGTGCTTAAGGGAAAGAAACCCATGCTCGTAACTCCCCGTCTCCTGGTCGGTTCCATTTTGTACTCAGTAATACATATCAGTTTTAGACCCTCAGGGAAGTAAAATACGCGTAGCAAACCACAGAATCGTACCGCCATACTGACTAAACCACTATAATAGATAAAAATCTGCATATCACTACCCATCCATACCAAGCAAGACTCTCCCGTCAGTCTTTTAATCTACATATTACATTTGTACTTTCTTCTTCTTTTTCTTCTTCTTCTTCTTCTTCTTCTTCTTCTTCTTCTTCTTCTTCTTCTTCTTCTTCTTCTTCTTCTTCTGCTTATTATTATTATTATTATTATCATTATTATTATTATTATTATTATTATTATTATTATTATTATTATTATTATTATTATTATTATTATTATTAATAATAATAATAATAATAATAATAATAATATTATAATTATTATGATGATGATGATGATGATGATGATGATGATGGGGATGATGATGATGATGATTATTATTATTATCATTTTTATTTTTATTATTATTATTATTATTATTATTATTATTATTATTATTATTATTATTATTATTATTATTATTATAATTATTATTAGTATTATTATTATATTATTATTATTATTATTATTATTATTATCATTATTATTAATTCCGCTGATAACCTGTTTAAGCACTGAAAAAATTTAGATTTCTTCTTCTTCTTCTTCTTCTTCTTCTTCTTCTTCTTCTTTTTCTTCTTCTTCTTCTTCTTCTTCTTCTTCTTCTTCTTCTTCTTCTTCTTCTTCTTATTATTATTATTATTATTATTATTATTATTATTATTATTATTATTATTATTATTATTATTATTATTATTATTATTATTATTATTATTATTATTATTATTATTATTATTATTATTATTATTATTATTATTATTATTATTACTAGTATTATTATTATTATTATTGCTATTGTCGTTGTTGTTGTTGTTATTTATCCCAGTGCTTCCTATCCCCACTCTCACTCCCTGTTTCGAATCTCCCTTTTGCCCTTGGCAGACTTAATTACACTTTGAAATAAATAGAGAGGCACTTCTGGAATCTAAGCCATGGTTTGAATGAGAGAGAAAGTGTGTGTGTGTGTGTGTGTGTGTGTGTGTGTGTGTGTGTGTGTGTGTGTGTGTGTGTGATTACCTAATTGTGATTACCTAATTGTGTTTACGGGAAAGAGCCCAAAGCTCGTATCTTCCCGTCTCCTCATCGGTTCCATTTTAGACTTAGTGATACTTATCATACCTGTCCTTAAAACTATGGATTGAGATAGCATTAACTATCTCCTCGCTTAGCGAATTCCAATTATCAACTACTCTTACACTGAAAAAGTATTTCCTTACATCCTGCAAAGAAGTTTTCTTACAAAGCTTCAAACTATGACCTCTAGTTGTGTGTGTGTGTGTGTGATTACCTAATTGTGATTACCTAATTGTGTTTACGGGAAAGAGCCCAAAGCTCGTATCTTCCCGTCTCCTGATCGGTTCCATTTTAGACTTAGTGATACTTATCGTACCTGTCCTTAAAACTATGGATTGAGATAGCATTAACTACCTCCTCGCTTAGCGAATTCCAATTATCAACTACTCTTACACTGAAAAAGTATTTCCTTACATCCTGCAAAGAAGTTTTCTTACGAAGCTTCAAACTATGACCTCTAGTTCTAGAGCCAGCCATATCGAAATATCGATCCCTATCCACTCTATCATAACCATGAAGGAATTTAAAGACTGTCACCATATCCCCCCTTACTCTTCTAGCTTCGAGTGATGGCAAGTCTAATTCCCTCAGCCTCTCATCATAACCGAGATTGCGTATTTCTGGCACCAGTTTCGTGGCATGTCTTTGAACTTTTTCAAGCTTAGCTATGTGCTTTTTCAAGTGCGGATTCCAAAAGGGGGCTGCATATTCGAGTTTTGGCCTCACATAGGTTACATAAATATTTCTGAACATTTCCTTGTCCATGTGCCTGAAGGCTACCCTTACATTTGATAAGAATGCATATGCTGCCCTTACTACGCCATTTATATGTATTTCTGGAGACAAATCTGCCAGTATGTTTACTCCTAGATCTCTCTCATTTTCTGTCTCTTGAAGTTGTACTCCAGCCACCGAGTAGTCAAGCTTGGGCCTTCTTGCACTTGTACCCATTCTCATTACCTTACATTTTGAGGTATTGAATTTCATTAGCCACTTTTCTGACCACTCATGCAGATTATTTAGATCCTCCTGAAGTTCTCTACCATTGTTTTCGTTTTTTACTTTCTTCACAATCTTTGCATCATCTGCAAACATATTCATGAATGAATTTATCCAACACATTATCTGTGAACACTAGATCAAGTAGTGATGGCTCATCACCACCCCTGGCTCTTGTTGGTTCCATTACATGTTGGTGTAGGAAATTCCGTTGTACGCAATCTAGGAATCTTGCCCCAAATGAGTCCTCACCACTGTGTGGGTCAAGATTTATCCAATCTATCTCTTTATGATTAAAGTCTCCCATAATCAAAATCCTACATTTTTTCTCCCGTGCCATGTTAACAACTGAGTTTATGACTTCAATAGTACCTATATGACTTTCCTCATAAATTTCAAGCCTATTTTGGTTCCTTGGTGGGTTGTATACAACAGTTATTATAATGCTCTCTGACCCAGTATTTATGCGAGCAACAAGAAATTCCCTGAACTCACTTTCTATAGCCAAGTTTATTTCTTCAACTTGAATCCTCTCACTTATGAGCAGTGCTATCCCTCCACCAGTCCTCTCAGATCTTTCAACCCTTAGTATTCTGAAGCCCTTAGGAAAAACTGTGACACTGTTTATGTCCTCACTCAACTTAGTCTCTGTAATTGCTACTATATCTGCCTTACTGTTGTGAATCCTATCTTTTAATTCTACTGCCTTACCAGCTAATCCATCAGCATTTGTGTATAACAATCTTAATGAGGCCCCATCCCCTGATCTTCAGTCATTATCTTCTTTATCTCCCCTTTGTCTGGAAGTATTCTGTAACAAAAATTTTTCTTCTCTTCTTCATTTCTTTCATCATTTAACCTTCTTGCCTCTTGCAACAAGTTTTTGATCTTTCCCATCTCTTCCTGTGTTCTGTATCGTCTAATGAACACTTTTTTGCATTCTTGAAGGTCTTTTAGACTTTTTTTTCTCAACAATATTTCCCTACATGTTTCCCCTCTCTCAAAGGTTACTTTTGTTGGTCTCGGCTTTCCTTCCCTCGAATATTTACCTAGTTGGTGTATGTTTACAATATCCTCAGGACCACATACTACTCCAAGCTTTCTTATCAGGTCTACAACGCTAGCTTTATTTTCTTCAAG
>JAXCGZ010021065.1:35000-55000 GCA_037179515.1 Halocaridina rubra | reverse complement strand
ATAAATACGGAACTTGATGCCATGAAAACTTCCTTTTCTGATGCATTAAAGGGGAATGTGGCAGTAAAAGAGGCTATGATGGTGGAGGCACTGGAAAACATACAAACAGTTGACTGTAAAGAAAAGGGAATCAAAAAAATTAATGACGTTTTGATGGAAAGGGCAACTCCAATGATTAAACAGGCACTTGATAAAGAGAAGACATTGGTAACCTGAGGCATAATCGAATCCCAGGAGCGAGCATGGCAGGGGAGACTTGAAGAAAATAAAGCTAGGATTTTAGACCTGATAAGAAAGCTTTGAGTAGTATGCGGTCCTGAGGATATTGTAAACATTCACCAACTAGGTGAATATTCTACGGAGGGAAAGCAGAGACCAATAAAAGTAACCTTTGAGAGAGGGGACACAAGTAGAGAAATATTGAAGGAAAAAACTAAAAGACTTTCAAGAATTCAAAGAATTGTTCATTAGATGATGCAGAACACAGGAAGAGATGAAAAAGATCAAAAACTTATTGCAAGAAGCTAGAAGGTTAAATGTGGAAAGAAATTAAAAAGAGAAGAACATTTTCCATTTCAAGAGTACTTCCAGACAAAGGAGAGATGAAGAGGATAATGATAGAAGATCAGGGGATGAGGCCTCATTAAGATTGCCATATACAATTGCTGATGGATAAACTGATAAGGCAGTAGAATTAAAAGATTGGATTCATAGCAGTAAGGCAGATATTGTAGCATTTACAGAGATTAAGTTGAGTGAGGACATAAATACTGTCACAGTTTTTCTAAGAGCTTCAGAATATTAAGGGTTGAAGGATCTGAGTGGACTGGTGGAAGGATAGCACTTCTTCTTCTTCTCAGCTTTAACCCATTTTTATATGGGGTCGCCATTGTGAATGAGTCGTCTCCATCTATTTCTGTTCTGTGCATCATTTTCATCAATACCTTTCCATTGCAAGTCTTCCCCTATACAATCACGCCATCTTTTTCTTGGCCTTCCTCTCCTCCTTCTACCCCGAACTTCCATCTCCATCGTATGTCTTCCAAAATGATGTTCGTCCCGTCGTAACAGGTGTCCATACCATCTAAGCCTGCCCTCCTGTATTTTCTTTGATAATTCAACTACCTTTGTCAATCCTCTTATACACTCATTCCTAATTCTATTCTTCCTTGTTATTCTAGACATCCACCTCAACATTCTCATCTCTGCTATATCCATCCTCTTCTTCTCTGTCTTCCTCATACTTGCTGTTTCTGTTCCATATAACATAGCTGGTCTTACAACGGTCCTATGAAACTTTCCCTTCAATCTCAGTGGTATCTTCTTGTCACAGAGAACACCAGATGCAGACCTCCAGTTATTCCATCCTACCTGAATTCGATGTCTCACTTCTTGATCCATGCTTCCACTAGCCTCTACTATGGATCCCAAGTACTTGAACTTCTGTACTCTCTTTATTTCTTCTCCATCCATTCTTATGCTATGTCCACCATCCTCGGCAATGTTGGCACACATATATTCGGTCTTTGACCTGCTTATCCTCATTCCTCTCTCCTCAAGTGCTGCTCTCCATCCCTCCAGCTTCTCCTCCAAATCCTCCCTCCTCTCTGTACACAATACAATGTCATCTGCATATAAAATGCACCATGGCACTGCTTCTCTCACATCTTTGGTCATTACATCCATCACCACATTGAAGATGAATGGACTAAGTGCCGACCATTGATGTAATTCCATTCATACCTCAAATCCATCTGTTTCTCTAACGCTGCTTCTCTTCCCTATTCTCACTTCTTCTCTTTGCCTGCCATCTATCATTCTCTCCTGTATCTTCAGCGTGTGAGACATTAGCTTAATACCTCTATAAATGCTGCATTCTTGGACATCACCTTTACCTTTAGATATAGGTATTAATGTACTTTCCCGCCACTATTCTGGTATCTTTTCCAGTTCAGAGATTATTGCCATAAGATCATACAAGATGTCTACCCCTTCCTCTCCTAAGGCTTTCCAAACTTCAACAGGAATCAAGTCAGGTCCTGTTGCCATCCCATTCTTCATTTTCTTTAAGGCACGCATCACCTCTTCCCTAGAGAACTCCATTACCATTCCCATGTTTACTTGTCCATCCTCTCTAATACGTCTTTCATTTTCTTCATTTAGCAGTTGCTCAAAATACTCCTTCCATCATTTCAGGGTGTCTTCTTCCTTCTTTAGGACCATACCATTTCTATCTTTAATTTGTTTAATATGGGTGATGTCCTTCGTACTTTTATTTCTTACCTTTGACAATTTGAGCATCTTGCTTAAACCTTCCTTACTTCCAGTTCATCATAGACCTCATCATATGCCCTTGCCTTAGCTTGAGCTACTACCTTTTTAACTTCTTTATTTCTCTCCCTTAATATTTCTCTGTCTTCCTGCAACTGTGACTCTTCAAATTTCTTCTTTGCCTCCTTCTTACCTTTTACAGCCTCCCTTATACCTTCCTCTCACCACCAGCATTCCTTTTCTTTCCACACTATTCCAGATGTTTCCCCCAATATCTCCCTTCCATGCCTTCTAATCACTGATGCATTATGCCTCCACCATTCCTCCACATCTTCAATTTCCAGATCAATCTCTCCCAAAACTCTTCTCCTAAACTCTCTCTTCTCATCATTATCCCTCCCTGACAATTTAACCACCTGATTTTCTTAACCATATTCGTTTTCGTTTTTCTTTTTCTTTTCATCTTCAGGTCCACACACAGAAGCCTGTGTTGGGGGGGCTACATGGTCGCCCGGGATAACTTTAAAATTCTTAACTTCTACCAGCCTTGATCTATTGTAAAGGAAGTAATCTATTTGAGAGCATCTACCACCACTCCTGTACGTTATCAAGTGCTCCCTCTTCTTTTCAAAGAATGTGTTCATTATTGCCATATCAAAGGACATGGCAAAGTCTACTATACTCTCCCCCTCTGGGTTTCTCTCCCTGATCCGATGTCCTCCATGCACCCACCCAATTACATCATTTCCATTTCAATCGTGCCCATTAAAGTCTGCACCCACTATAATCCTCTCATTCTCCTCCAGTTTCTGCATTACCTCACATATTTTGTTCCAAACAACAGCTCTTTTCCTCCTCTGTGCACCCCACTTGTGGTGAACAAGCAATAATGATGTTCATGGTCTCCCCTCCATAACATATCGTCACACTCATAATGCGGTCATTCTTCCTATTCACTTCCATCACTGAATTCTTCATTTCCTCAGACAACACTATACCAACTCCATTCCTACCCTGTGCATTTGCTCCACTATAGAATAGCTTGTAACCATCACCCAGCTCTTTGGCTTTATTCCCCTTCCATTGAGTTTCCTGCATGCATAAGATATCCACTTTCTTTATCCTCATTAAATCTGCCAACTCTCTTCCTCGTCTTGTCATTGACACAATATTGAGATGGCCTACCCTGATTCCATTTAGAGCTCGCTTCTTTAGCTGCACCCGCTCATGGTGCAGTAGCCCTTGCCTTGTCACAGAGTTAGGGCGATGTATCTGTGTATCGTTTACGGAGTACGCCCTAGCACTATTCTCATCTATAGTACGACTCATTTCATTGGTTCTGGCATGGATTTTTACAGTCGGATGCCCTCCCTGATACCAACCCTCTCTATTTATCCGGGCTTGGGACCGGCACCCATAGAGGCTGGCTTGCCCCCAGGTGGCTAGATTGATGGAGGGAGAGCACTGCTCATAAGTAAAAAGGAGCCAGGTTGAAGAAATAAACTTTGCTATAGAAAGTGAGTTCAAGAAATTTCTTATTACTCGCATTAATACTGGGTCAGAGAGCATTATAATAACTATCGTATATAATCCACAAAGGAACCAACATAGGATACAAGTTTATGAGGAAAGTCAAATATATACCATTGAAGTCATAAACTCAGTTGTTATTAAGGGAGATTTTAATCATAAAGATATAGAGTGGATAAATCTTCACCCACATCTAGATTCCTAGATTGTGTACAGAGGAATTTCCTTAACCAACATGTACTGGAACCAACAAGGGCCAGAGGTGGGGATGAGCCATCGCTACTTAATCTAGTATTCACACATAATGTGTTGGATATTCAAAAAGTAGAGTATGAACCACCAGTTGAAGAGCGTGACCACTGTGTATTGTTGATTTAGTATATTATTGAACATTTCTAATTGAGAGTAGAGGCACTGAGGACACGAATAGGAACTATTCGAAAGGAGATTACATCAATATGAATGAGCTTTTTGCAGTTATTGACTGGAGGACCTTATTTTACATCAAATTTCTACAAGAAATGTACGACATCTTTTGTAAGAATTATGGGAAAATAGTATATTGCTGCATACCTGTCACCAAAGTAGGTGTAATTCATGCCAGAGACAAATGGTTCGATAATGAGTGTAAAAGAGCTAAGGAGTGGAGAGACATATGCTGGAAAAGATATAGGAGAAAAAACAAACAAAAATGGCAGAAATATAAAATAGCAACAAATGATTACCCAAGTAAAAGAAGTGAGGCAAAAAGAGACTATGAAAGGGACATCACCAGGAAAGCAAAAGAAAATCCCAAACTTTTCCACAGCTTTATCAGAGGAAAACTGAAGGTAAAAGAACCAGTTTTAAAGCTTAAGCGAGCAGATAGAAGCATCACTGAGATGAATGAATAGATCTGCAAAGAATTGAGCAAGGAGTTTCAGTCAGTAGTTACAGTAGAAAATACCCCATCCCCTCAGATTGCAGAGATAGAAGCTCATGGACCGGTATTAGAGAACATCATCCTTTAGCCAAAAAAGTATGCAAAGTGCTGATGGAGTTTGATGTCCACAGAGCTACAGGCCCTGATGATATATCCGCTTATATACTTAAAAAATGAGCAAATTCAATATCAACGGCACTAAGTATCATATTTAAAAAGTCACTGGAGTCAGGGGAGATCCCAATATGCTGGAATCAAGCAAACGTGATACCTATCTTTTAAAAGGAAAGGAGGAATATGGTTCTAAACTATAGACCTGTTTCTATGACCAGCATAGTTTGCAAAGTTATGGAGAAACTATTCAGGAAACATATCTCTCTTCACTTGGAATCCTTCAGCTTTTTGTCAGTGTGACAACATGGCTGCAGACAAGGTAGATCAACAGTAAAAAACTTATTAGAATTTTATGATGAGGTAAGTCGAATCTTACAGGAAAGAGAGGGCAGGACAGATTGCATATTCCTAGACTAACAGAATGCTTTGACACTTTCTCACTTGGGAGACTTATTAAGAAGCTTCAAGCAATGGCTAGAAAAGGTGGAAATGTCATGAAATGGATACAAACATACTTAGAAGGAAGGGAACCGAGGGTTAGAGTAAGACACTCAGTGTCTGACTGAAGAAGAGTTAGTAGTGGAGTTCCACAGAATTCAGTTTTAGGGCCACATATGTTCCACATATATGTAAATGAACCTACCAGAGTCTGTAAATTTATTCATGAGTATGTTTGGAGATGATGCAAAGATTGTGAAGAAATTAAGAAATGAGAACAATGGGAGAGAAGTTCAGGAAAATATAAATAGTCTGCATGAGTGGTCTGAAAAATGGCCAATGAGACTCAATGCTTCAAAATGTAAGGTAATGAGAATGGGTACAAGTACAAGAAGGCCCAAGCTTGGCTATTCGGTGGCAGGAGTAGAACTTCAAGAGAGAGAAAATGAGAGAGATCTAGGAGTAAACATACTGGCCGGTATGTCTTAAGAAATGCATATAAATGGCATAGTAAAGGCAGCATATGCTTTCTTAGCAAATGTAAGGGTAGCCTTCAGGTACATTGACATGAAAATGGTCAGAAATATTTATGTAGCCCATGTGAGGCCAAAGATTGAATATGTAGCCCCCTTTTGGAATTCCAACTCGAATAAGCACGTACTTAAGCTTAAAAAAGTTCAGAGACATGCCACGAAACTAGTACCAGAAATACGCAATCTCAGTTATGATGAGAGGCTGAGGGAATTAGACTTACCATCACTCGAATCGATTAGATTAAGGGGGATATGGTGACAGTTTTTATATTCCTTCATGGTTATGACAGAGAGGATAGGGATCTATATTTTGATATGGCTGGCACTAGATCTAGAGGTCATAGTTTGAAGCTTCGTAAGAAAACTTATTTGCAGGATGTAAGCACAAACATTTTTAGTGGAAGAGTAGTTGATAATTGAAATTCGCTAAGCGAGGAGGTAGTTAATGCTAACTCAATCCATAGTTTTAATGACAAATATGATAAGTATCACTAAGTGCAAAATGGAACCGACCAGGAGACGGGAAGTTACGAGCTTGGGGCTCTTTCCCGTAAGCACAGTTAGGTAATTACAAATGGGTAATTACACTACCATGTACTTATGTAGCTCTTCAGTTTATTACAAACTGATTTCATTCCAACAAATTACTTAGGCTCAAATGTAAACTACCTTACGTCATTTCATTCATCACTAGCAAATTAAGGTGCCTTAGTTTACTGTTATGCGTAACTCTCTCTCTCTCTCTCTCTCTCTCTCTCTCTCTCTCTCTCTCTCTCTCTCTCTCTCTCTCTCTCTCTCTCTCTCTCTCTCTCTCTCTCTCCCTCAACTTTTCTTACTTCCGGCTTCCTTGCGGAGGCGTTTGAGTCACGTGTCGGAAAGTCACATGTTTTCTCTCTAATTCAGAACCACTGCTCTCTCCCCTTCACCTTCCAATCCCTCCCCCACAGTTTATGGAAACCTGAACTACTGATATTTTTTCCTTTTATTTTTTTCCTTATAGCCTTCAATTTATATATATATATATATATATATATATATATATATATATATATATATATATATATATATATATATATATATATATATATATATATATATATATATATATATATATATATATATATATATATTGTGGGAAAAGCACATTAAATAAAACAACGAATATATATATATATATATATATATATATATATATATATATATATATATATATATATATATATATATATATATATATATATATATATATATATATATATATATATATATATATATATATATATATATATATATATATATATATATATATAAGAGAAGGTGACCAGCTTAGGTCTTTAAATTAATGAGTACTTTATATATATATATATATATATATATATATATATATATATATATATATATATATATATATATATATATATATATATATATATATATATATATATGAATCAATTTTTACCCCAACCGGGACTCGAATCTAGGACTTATAATTACTAAGTCAAGGCGCTACCAACTACACCACAGAAAGTTAAAAGGAATCCAACCTTATAGCTTATATCTGCTATACTTAGGAATGAACGCATTCTATCTGATTGCCACTATGTTCATATTACAGATTCTCCAACCTCACTCGTGGCTTCATTTTCACATATAATTCAATTCCCAATCTCATTCGGGCATTACAATAACCAAATAAGCACGTTACATATGTGAAAACATGAATCATCTTTTACCCCGACCGGGACTCGAACCTAGGACTTATAATTATTAAGTCAAGGCGCTGCCAACTACACCACAGAAGGTTAAAAGGAATCCAACCTTTTAGCTTATATCTGCTATACTTAGGAATGAACGCATTCTATCTGAATGCCACTATGTTTATATTACAGATTCCCCAACCTCCTGGTCGGAGTAAAAAATGAAGCCACGAGTGAGGTTGGGGTATCTGTAATATGAACATAGTGGCATTCAGATAGAATGCGTTCATTCCTAAGTATAGCAGATATAAGCTATAAGGTTGGATTCCTTTTAACCTTCTGTGGTGTAGTTGGTAGCGCCTTGACTTAGTAATTATAAGTCCTAGGTTCGAGTCCCGGTCGGGGTAAAAAATGATTCATGTTTTCACATATGTAATGTGCTTATTTGGTTATTGTAAAGCCCGAATGAGATTGGGAATTGAATTAAATGTGAAAATGAAGCCACGAGTGAGGTTGGGGAATCTGTAATATGAACACTGTGGCATTCAGATAGAATGCGTTCATTCCTAAGTATAGCAGATATAAGCTATAAGGTTGGATTCCTTTTAACTTTCTGTGGTGTAGTTGCTAGCGCCTTTACTTAGTAATTATAAGTCCTAGGTTCGAGTACCGGTCGGGGTAAAAAAATGATTCATGTTTTCACGTATGTAATGTGCTTATATGGTTATATATATATATATATATATATATATATATATATATATATATATATATATATATATATATATATATATATATATATATATAGATATATATATATATATATATATATATATATATATATATATATATATATATATATATATATATATTCGTTGTTTTATTTAATGGGCTTTTCCCACCATTTTAGACTGTATCTTAACAGTTCAGTGTTATTAATATATATATATATATATATATATATATATATATATATATATATATATATATATATATATATATATATATATATATATATATATATATATATGTAGTTACCTATTTGTGCTTAGGGGAAAAAGCCCCATCCTCGTAACTCCCCGTCTCCTGGTTAGGTCCATTTTTGTACTTAGTGATAATTATCATACTTGTCCTTAAAATTATGGATTGAGTTAGCATTGACTACCTCCTCGCTTAGCGAATTCCAGGTGTCAACTACTCTTACACTAAAAAAAAAAAGGTACTTCCTTACATCCTGCAAAGAAACTTGCTTATGATGTGTAATTACCTAATTGTGCTTACGGGAAAGAGCCCAAAGTTCGTAGCTTCCCGTCTCTTGATCGGTTCCATTTTGTACTTAGTGATATTTATCATACTTCTCCTTAAAACTATGGATTGATTTAGCATTAACTACCTCATCGCTTAGTGAATTCCAATTATCAACTACTCTTACACTAAAAAAGGACTTCCTTACATCCTGCAAAGATGTGTTCTTATGAAGCTTCAAACCATAAACTCTAGTTCTAGTGCCAGCCATATCAAAATATCGATCCCTATCCAGTGTAATTTATTTCTTCACCATGGCTGTAAATAGATACCTCCCATACTACTCCATTAGTGACGATGAACTTATAAGGCTAATAAACAACGACAAAGTACTTCCAAATTATTTATGTATCAATGAGCTTGATAAGATTATATTTAACTCACTTGATCTTGAAAATGAAATAGATTTGTTTTTGAATAATATGAGAAATACAACCAACACTTTTTCAATTTATATATACTTAAATGAACTGTATTCAAATTTAAATAAATCTAATGCATTTTCGGTTTTGTGCAGGAACATTAGAAGTCTTGCAAATAATCTTCAAATATGTGTTGATCAATGTTTAACAGAAAATAATATATGTGATGTAATGGGTTTTTTGGAGACTAGGCTGGATAATAATAAAGGAGTGCAGTTTGATGGAACGATTCATTGAATGTGTTAGTGTACAGGTACATAACGGTAATAAAATTGCTTCTTTGCATCTGTATATAGACCACCAAAGGGGAACATGCATGAATTCCTTGAAGCTTTACTGAAAGTATTTGATTTTGCAGCAAAAAAAAAGTACAAAACTATTTATTTATTCGGTGATTGGAACTTAGATTTGTTTAAAATAAATGATCAAAGAGTAACTGATTTTATAAATTTAATGTATTCATGTGGATGCTTTCCAATAACTACTAAACCTACGAGAGTAACTGAAAATAGTGCATCTCTAATCGATAATATCTGGACCACAAATCTTGAAAACAACATAAGTAATTACATAGTGTACACCGACATAACAGATCATTTCGCAGTATACTCCCAGTTTAAAAAAGAACATAAATTTGATGCATATGTAGAAAAAAGACTTTACTCTGATGATAACATAGCTAAATTTACTAGAGATATATCACATGAAAAACGGCAACATATCATAGACCTAAATAATGCAAATGAAGCTTTTAATAAATTTCACCGTACATTTAGAGATAAATTTCTAGACTGCTTTCCTCTAAGAAAATTGACTGTAAATAATAAAAACAACAGATGCCCACACATAACTGCAGGATTAAAATATAGCATCAAAGAAAAACACCGATTAGAAAGGCTTGCATCAAAATGGCCTTTGTCTTTTGGAACCAGATATAAAGCTTACAGGAACAAATTAATAACACTACTCTGAGCTGAAAAAAATAGATATTTTCAGCATAAAATTAAGAAGGAACAAGGAAACAGCAAGTCCATTTGGAATACAATAAACAGCCTAATGGGACGAAAACAAATTAATCATTCAAAGGAAATCAAATTAATAAATTATAATGACCACACTGCTAATATCTTTAATAATCATTTCTTAACTGTAGCACAACCAACACAGGAACAACAAAATGTGCAACAAAACTCACACCGACAGTTTCTTAATAATCCACCAGACTTTTCGTTTTACTTGTATCCTGTAACAAGGGAGGAAGTCACTAAATATATAAAAACCTTAAAACCAAATACAGCGTCGGGATATAATGAAATTCCATCAAAACTACTCCAGGTCACTGCCCATTACATTGGTACCCCACTTACCCACATAATCAATCTCTGTTTTCAGCAAGGATGTTTTCCTGACAAACTAAAAAGTGCGAAAGTAATACCTATATTTAAGTCAGGCACTGTAGATGATGAAAATAACTATAGACCTATATCAATCTTACCGTCATTAAGTAAAGTGTTTGAAAAAGCGATTGTTCACAGACTTACAGAATTCCTTGAAAAGTTCAACCTATTATCTGCAAATCAATACGGATTCCGTAATAATAAGACCACTGAAAAAGCAATAATGAACTTTACAAGTGATGTTTATCAAAATTTGGAAAATAAAAACTTTGTTGCAGTGGTTTTCCTAGACTTGTCCAAAGCATTTGACTCATTAGACCATGATATACTAATAGAAAAGCTAACTTGTGTGGGTATTAGGGGAACACCATTACGGTTATTTAAGAGCTACTTGAAAAATAGAAAACAAGCCGTATTTTGTAATGGGAAAGCATCTTTGTTGCAAACTATTGAGAGGGGAGTACCACAGGGATCAATACTGGGCCCATTGTTATTTTTAGTTTATATAAATTATATTTCCAATGCCAGTAATAAATTCAAATATATTCATTATGCAGATGACACCAACCTTCTCTTGCATGATAAAAACCTTGACAACCTGCATTCTGTTTTAAATAGTCAACTAGAAAAAATTAACAACTGGGTCTCTGTTAATGCTAAATGTTTCCAAAACTGACTATATCTTATTTCAAAATAGATCTGTAGTGCACAATATTGGTCAAGTTAATATGAATGGGTATGAAGTTAAAAGAGTTGCTTGTAAGAAATTTTTGGGAGTAATTATTGATGAAAATTTAAGTTGGAAATATCATATTCAATCTGTCTGCTCAAAACTGTCCAAGACGTGTGGAATTTTGTATAAAATTCGCCATAACCTAACAAATGAGGCCTTAAAAAGCATATACTATTCCCTGTGTTATCCTCATATTATATACTTTGTCCATCTGGGGTTGTACTTGGCCGTCAATTGTAAGGGATGTATTTGTAACTCAGAAAAGACTGATCAGAACTATTACATATAGTGGAAAATATGACTCAACTTCCTCTTTATTCAAGGAGCTAAACTTGCTTAAATTTAATTACTTGATACAATGTTTCTGTCTTATTATTATACATAGTGATGCTGATGATAACAGAAAATTATTTAGATTTATTCAACACAACCATGGAACCAGAGGTAACAATATGAATTTGATATGTCCACAGCCGAGAACAACCTTGTACAAATTTTCTATTCACTGTTTTGGCCCAAAATGTTGGAATGCATTACCAGAAGATTTAAAAACTATAACTGGCACAACTTTATTTAAAAAGAAACTCAAACAGCATTTATTTACTAGGCAAAATCAAGCAGCTGTTGATTAATAATTAATACAGTATTGGTGTATCATTATGTCCAGGTTAAGGTCAGGCTACTGTTTTGTTTTATTACAAGATAAGTATGAGATTGCTATATTGGAGCTTTTGTTAACTGTTGCCGTCATACTTTAAATTATGTGAAATGTATATTAAACTGCCTGCCAGTGAGCTCTTGCTCAGCAGGCTAGTGCCTCTGAATATAATGTACATATTTATTCCTGTATGTATTCTAAATATTTGGCAATAAAATCTATGACTATGACTATGACCCTACAGGCTGGCCGAAGGATGAGGTCATTAAGAGGGACGCTTGTTCATTCTCAATTGGCAGCCAAACATCCCAGAGGCAAGACCTCGCCTCAGCTGTCACACTTACTTCAAACTTTTTTTTACATGGCGTCTTCTCAGGACTTCATCTGCACAAACAAGGTGAGAGATAGTGTATGGTAAAACTCACTGGTCAAGCAAATTGGAAATTCGAGAAACTGGTTAATTTAGTTACTGGTTAAATCCTAAGTAATTTTTTTCATTTCCATTCCCATACAAAACGGACTTTTGTAGATTACCTAACTGGAAGCTCATTTGCCAAATTCAATTCTCTGACCTGGAAGTTACTGCTGATTTACATTGATAAATATCTTTCATTGCGGGTGCCCAAGTAAAACTTTGCTCTCAGAATATTGCTCATTACCATGTAAAAATCTGTCCCTTTTCCTAACGAATTCTAATTTCATTTCACCCCTTTCTATCATTGTAAATAAAGTGTTTTACATCTATACTCGTAAATAAAGTGTTTTACTATATAAATTGCAAACATTAGAAAGTTTAGTCAAGAACAATCAAGGAGACGCATCCGACGCTCATAGTGTTAGTTCAAGTCACAAGTCACCTGAAGTTAAGCTCCCCAAGCTAGAGTTGTCCAAGTTCAAGGGAGACATCACCGAGTGGCAAGCTTTCTGGGACCAGTTTAAGTCGCACATAGATGACACAAATTTACCTGACGTGAGTAAATTTACTTATTTGTTGTTGTTATTGGAGGGTGAGGCCAAATCAGTTATTCAAGGGCTCTCACTGATGAGTGCAAACTATGTAATTGCTTGTGACCTGCTGAAGGAGAGATACGGTAGGACAGAGAGAATCATATTTGCTCATGTACAAGCTCTGTTAACTAGTTATGTTTCTGTGAAGGCTAGAGGTCCTAAATATACAGCACAACTTTGGAGTCTGCGAGATGAGCTACTGAAACACATAAGAAGTTTAGAAGCATTAGGTGTCTCAGGCAAGCAGTGTGAAATCTTCCTAACTCCCATCATGCTTTCCCGTCTCCCTAATGAAATTCGTATTGAGTGGGCCCGGCAGGGAGCTGGACACAAAAGCGATCTTGAATGGCTGCTGACTTTCCTCAAAGAAGAAATCGAGAGGTTAGAGAGATCTGAGGTGTTCAAGGACATCACAGCTGGGAGGAAGGAGAACCAGAGTTCAGCCGAGGAGAGATCAACCTGGCAGACACGAGGAGTAAGAGAGAGGGTGGCGTCTGCTGCTGCCCTACACACATCTTCGGAAGGTGAAAGAATAACAGTACAGTATGGGTTTTGTAACAAGAAGCATCCTTCTGAGAGATGTTTTGAGACTCAGAAGTGTGACGGTAAGGAGCGTATGGAGTGAATACAGACAGCTAGGTTTTGTTTCAGATGTTTAGGTAAAGGACACATTACCAAAGGCTGTCATGCAAAATGTAAAAACTGTAAGGGTAACCATCATATTCTCATTTGTGGTGTTAAGGTGGATACTACTGAGGTTGAACCAGCACCTATAACAGCTCCCCAGGAACAATTTACAGATACAGACACAAGGTTTAGAGATGAAAGTAAAGGTTTGGCTGTCAAATTTGCTGGAGCTTCCTTGTTTAGCCGTACCGGTAGTGGTGAGACATGTTCTGTGTTACAGACAGCTACTGTGAGAGTGGTTGGATCAAATGGAGTGGTTCAGAAAGCTAAATTAATGTTTGATGGAGGGTCAGATAGACCTATGTAGCCAGTAATTTAGTTAAGAAGTGTAAACCCACTTGGAAATCTAGCCAACCCATTTCTTACTCTACATTTGGTGGTGGTAATTCTACCCATGTTAGACAAAGTAATATATCTGAATTGAGAATTCTTGACTGCAATGATGCACCCCTTACTCTGACAGCTGTTGAGGTACCAGTCATAAGTCAACCCATGTTTAGGACTGCTGTACCTAGAAGAATAATGTCTAAACTCCCCTTACCTCTTGCAGATAATTACCAAGATGATTCAAGTATAGAATTAGAGATATTAGTGGGTCAAGATGCTTATTGGAGTCTCACAATCTCAAGTGAGTCTGTACAGGTGGAGAATGTAGTAGCTCAGAAGTCTGTGTTCGGGTGGGTGCTATCTGGTGTTTGGCACTCTTCACATCCTTGTCCTAATGCAAAAGTAACTTCACCTCAAATGTTATGCATTTCAAAGGTTTCAGACTATGATGTAAGTAAATTTTGGGACTTGGAATCCATAGGTATCCAGTCCATTGAAACGGACCCTAAGTTTGAGTCAAATATTGTCATGCAGGAATTTGCCCAGAATGTTTCCTATTTCAAGGGTAGATATGAAGTGACCCTACCATGGAAAAACGAGTCAATGAAAGATGCTCTTTTGAATAATGAGAAACTTGCAATGAAAAGACTAGATAAGTTACATGTGAGACTGGACAAGGATGAAAGGTTAAAGGCTGAGTACTATAATGTCTTTAAAGAGTATGAGAAAGACGGTATTATTGAGGAAATTCCTTTGAATGACATTAATAGTAATAATCCCACATTCTACTTGCCTCATCATCCTGTAGTTAAGGCCAGCAGTATAAGTACTAAAGTTAGACCAGTATTTGATGTATCATCTAAGGGTTACAATGGAATTTCACTCAATGACTGTCTTCTCACAGGGCCTTCCCTCAACCCAGATTTAATAAAAGACATGCTTAGATTTAGGAGATGGCCCATTGCTCTCACAGCTGATATAACAAAAGCATTCTTGCAACTGAGTGTTGATCCACCAAACAGAGATGTACACCGTTTTTTGTTGAGGGATGAGAATGGGGTCAAGCACATGAGATTTCTGAGGGTGCCCTTTGGAAACACTTCCAGTCCCTTTCTGCTCAATGCCACAATTAAGTACCATTTAGACAAGTATCCTTGCACAGAAGTAATTCAAGAATTAAAGGAAGATATATGTGGATAATTGGCTGAGTGAGGCTGATAGTGTGGATGAAGCTACCCATAAGTTTAATGAGGCATGTGAGGTTTTGGCTCAGGCAGGTATGCCTCTCACTAAATGGGTGTCAAACAGTAATAGATGATGGACTTTGTGTTTGCGTTTGCCATTAGAGAGAAAAATACTGCTTTGTTACGTTGTTTTGCATGTTTCTGTTCAGAACTTACAATAAGAGTTGATGACTTTTGGTAGAAGTATCTATGTGATTTTGGAATAGAATATCTTATATGGTGTTGCTGATTTGAATAAATCTGTGAAAAGATTTGTAGTAAGATTAGACGTATATTACTTAGACGTAGGTATGTAATGAGAAATAAAATTTATTGTGGTTTTGCTGTGATGAATTTGTCTATTTAGAATGGATTATGATTATTAGGTTAATGTACATGGATATGTATATCTAATGAGGAAGAAATGGCTATTGGCTTTATTGTTTGAATGTCCCGGTGGAGATATACTTGTATTATTTGAAATAAAAAAAAATGCATTGCTTGATTTTATGAGATCAATGATATCCTGGAGAAGGTAGTATTACTTGGTGTATTGAGGTTATGTTTGCTTATATAAACTCCAAATATTACACAAGTATTATTATACTGATCTTTACTGTGATGCATGTTTGTTTTGAGCATGCATAATGTTATTTTGTTTCAGTCTGGTAAACTCTTTAAATATCTATAATTGTACAGTATACTTCAGTACCGGTATCTATCTTCTTCTTCTTCCTCTATTTGCGTTTCCATTTTCATATGGGGTCGCATCTCTTCACTAGTCGTCTCCACTGGTTCTGGTCCATCACTTGCTCCTCCTCCAGCTGTCTCTCTCTGAGATCCTCCTTCAGTCGGTCCTTCCACCGTAGTTTAGGTCTTCCTCGTCTACGTCTGCCCTCCACGTCCATCTCCATCACTCTCACACCCACGTAGTCTTCTTCTCTCCTCTTCACATGACCGAACCACTGTAATCTCCTCTCCTGCACTTTCGCCGACGCCTCCACCACCTTCACTGTACCTCTGATCTGATCATTTCGTATCCTGTCCTCCCTCGTCACCCCACACATCCACCTCAGCATTCTCATTTCTGCGACATCTATCTTCCTTTCTTGAACCTTTTTCACCGGCCACGTCTCCGCACCGTACAGCAACGCTGGTCTCACAACTGACTTGTATACTTTTCCTTTCACTCTAGCACTGATTTTCTTGTCACATAGCACCCCTGATGTTCTCTTCCAGCTGTTCCACGCTACCTGGATCCTATGATCAATCTCTCTCTCTAGGTCTCCATCCTTCGTTATGTAGGAGCCGAGGTATTTGAAGGCGTCCGCCTTTGGGAGCTTGTGGTCTTGCATGAACAGGTCGCCTCCTTGTGTCACATTGCACTCCAGGTACTCCGTTTTCTGTCTGCTCACCTTCAGTCCGTAATCCTCCAGCAAACCCCTCCATAGCTCCAACCTCTCTTGCAATTCTTCACGGCTCTCGGAGACCAAAACAATATCGTCTGCAAAGAGCATGCTCCATGGTGCCTCCTTTGTCACTTCCTCCACCATCACATCCATGAGAAGGTTAAGTAGATAGTGGCTAAGAGCTGATCCCTGATGGAGTCCAACTTTCACCTGAAAAGGCTCTGTAGTGCCAACTGTACTTCTTACTCTTGTTGTGGCTTCCCTGTATATGTCCTGAACTATCTTGACATACTTCTCCTTCACTCCCTTCGACCTCATACTCCTCCACACCTCGCTTCTCGGGACCCGATCATAAGCTTTTTCCAGGTCAATAAACGCCATGTACAGCCCTCTTTGCTTATCTCTATATTTTTCCATTGTCTGCCTCATTGCGAATACTGCATCCATTGTTCCTCGACCTTTCATAAAACCAAACTGCTCACTACAAACTTCTGTCTCCTCCCTTAGCCTTTTATCCAACACTCTTTCCAGCAGCTTCATAGTGTGAGATGTTAGCTTAATTCCTCTATAGTTGTTGCAACTCTGGATGTCTCCCTTTTCTTTGAAAATCGGTACCATTATACTATCTCTCCACTCGTTCGGGATAGTCTCTTCCTTCATCACCATGTTCAGGAACTTTGTCAGCACCCATATCCCTTCTTCGCCTAAACTCTTCCATACCTCTGCAGGAATCTGGTCTGGCCCTACCGACTTTCCATTTTTCATCTTCTTCAACGCTTCTCTGACTTCCGCCTCACTCACAGCGTCTACCTCTCCCTCCATTCCCACTCCTTCACCTCTTCGTATTCTTGGATTTTCCTGATTTAGAAGTTCTTCGTAGTAGTCCCTCCACCGCATTTTAATCATGTCGGGGTCAGTAAGCACTCTTCCGTTCTTATCCTTGATTTGCTTTATTGATGTTAGGTCCTTTGTCGATCTGTTCCTTTCTTTTGCTAACTTATAGATTCTCTTCTGTCCCTCCTTTGTTTCAAGGTTCTCATACATATCCTGCAGTGCTGCTGCACGCGCCTGTGCTACAGCCCTCTTCGCCTCCTTATTTGCATCTTTCAACATAGCTTTACGCTCCTCTGTTCTTTCCTTGTCGTAAGCTTTCTTCATCTCTTTCTTCTTTTCTATCTTCTCTTTGCAATTTGAGGACCACCACCAAGACTCTTTTCCGTTTCTCGGCTTCTTTCCAGATGACTTTCCGAGGACTTCCTCTGCCGTACTCCTGATCACTTCACTGTTCCTTTTCCACCACTGATCCACCTCCTCTGCCTCTTCTATCCTTTGTAGTGCTTTCCTCTTGAACTCCTGCCGCACCACCTCATCCTTGAGTTTCCACCACTTGATCCTAGGTTCTCCCCTCTCGACTCCGGTCCTTCGCGTCCTTACAACCAGCTTCACCACAACTGGGCTGTGCTGCGCTCCCACACTCTCTCCTTGTAGTACTTTACAGTCTTCCACTTCTCGGATGTTTTCTCTTCGATACAGGAGGAAGTCGATTTGACTCTCTCTGGGACCACTCCTGTATGTCCGGTAGCTGTTTTTCATGAAGAACGTGTTCAGGATCGCCATGTCAAATGCTATGGCAAATTCCAGCACGCTCTCCCCCTCCTGGTTTTTCACTCCAGTACCTTTGCCTCCATGAACTCGTCTCACTCCATCGTTGTCATATCCTATATGCCCGTTTAAGTCGCCGCCCACGACACACCTCTCCCCCGGTGGGACCTCCCTCTGTACTTCGTCCATTTCTTGCCAGAACGTTTCCTTCTCTGCGTCATCGCACCCAACTTGGGGGGCATATGCGCTGATCACGTTTATTGCTTCCTGACCATATACCAACTTGATCCTCAAAATCCTGCTGCTCTTCCTCACCACCTCCACCAGCTCCTCCTTGGTTTGGGGGTCTAGCACCACACCCACTCCATTTCTTCCTCTCTCATCCGCTCCACTGTATATCAACTTGTAGCCTCCACCCAAATCTCGCGCTTTATTTCCTTTCCATCTTGTCTCTTGTACACACAGTATGTTAATCTTCCTTCTCTCCATCAAATCCACAACTTCTCTTCCTCTACCGGTCATGCTACCGATGTTAAGAGTAGCAATCCTCAGGGTATGGACTCGCTTCTTTAGCCGCACCCGTCCATATTGATGCAGTAGCCCTCGTCCAGTTTCAACAGAGGTCGGGCTCCTCTGTGCGTTGCGTGAGCGGGGTACGCCCTGGCCATCTTCGGTATTCTCTCGACTGCTATCCATGGGTTTTGGCAAAAGGGTTTTACAGCCGGATGCCCTTCCTGACGCCAACCCTCCCCATTTTTCCGGGCTTGGGACCGGCACTGGGCTGCTATTTCTAGCAACCCAGAGGCTGGGTTCCAGTACCGGTATCTATATATGTTGTATATCTGTTGGAGGGCTAAGTGATGTGAAATTTCATACCGGTACAGTTCTGTATGTTAGTATAGGTTACTGTACTTGATTAATAGGAGTCTGTACTCCTATATGATGGGGAGTGTGTTAGGAAGGAAACAGACATTTGTTCCTTTTATATGGGTGTACCTTCAATTGCAAGAGTTTTCTATGATTAAGGAATGTATACACTCTGATTGGTTTATTTATTTTAATTTGTATTTGCTCTCCCAATGATTCAGTGAGCCTTTTAATTATTTCATATATATATTTTGAGTTTAACAAGAGTTTTTTGAGAGTTAACAATAGCAGAGGTATAATTCGGAAACCTTCCTATTCTAACTGGTCAGTATCGATGTTTGATATTATTAATCCGTGTTTTACTAAATAACAGAGGTGATGAGGGTGAGCCCAAAGCTAACTGAAGGTTAGTTGACGAGAGACATTGTTGTTATGTAAAGTGGAAGTTGTATACTTTCTCTCTCTCTCTCTCTTGAGAAAGCCGTATGGATATTTGAAGCTGCTGAATACATCTGAGTTTATCTTGTGTGATTATATGGCTTAATATGAGATAGAGAAGAAAATAAACATGGCGTCCTGTCGTTTGGCTCTGTCATTCCTCCTACTTGGATCTCCTGTCACGATGTTGATGAACCTTCGTTAACACATGGTAATGATCAATATTCTGAGAGTGAAATTTTACTTGGGCACCCGCAATGAAAGATATTCATGAATGCATATCAGCTGTAATTTACAGGTCAAGGAAATAAATATGGCAAATGAGATTCCAGTTGGGTAATCTACAAAAATTCGTCTTGTATGGGAATGGAAATGAGAAAAATTACTTAGGATTTGACCAGTAACGAAATTAACCAATT